>JBBPDB010000011.1:10989303-11004907 GCA_037974465.1 Brachypetersius altus
TGTGAAGTCAGACAGGCCACACTGTGGCATAGATATAATGATCAGGGTCAGTCAGCTACCACTGTTTCTTCAAAAACACTGAGCATATGATTATTATATGATCATTACACCAACACTAACTATCATACAATATAGAACTATACATGCAATATAGAACTATACATGCAAAACATATATACTATACATCACAAAAACTATACATGCGGGAAAAACTAAACGCATCTGAAATCAGCATGATCAGCACAAAACTCATATTAACTTACCTCTGATGATTTTAACCTGTTGACCTGTGTTATGAATAATGCAGCGCTTGCTATGTTTAACACAGTAACCATTATCCACTAAAGAGTAACTATGATGAATTATACTGCAACCATTATTACTATACAGTAACTTCTACGAATTATTGACTTTTTCTTTTGACAGGGTTTACTAACGAGTGCAACTTGGTTGGTGGTAACTTGGTTAAAGGCAGATGTTGATGGTATGAAGAACACTTTAAGCACTGATGCACGTCGGTCTGGATAAGAGATTCTGCCAAATGCCGTAACTGTAACTGTAACTGAATTACATAGGTACTACAAATTATACAGCAAACATTATTACTACACAACAACTGCTTCGACTTATACAGCAACCATTACAAAGTATTCAGTAGCCATTGTACAACTATGTGGCATTGGAATTGACTCTCATGTGGACACTTAGGGTTGAAGGTGTTGATGTAATAGGTTTGGGACATAAACCTCTTTGCAGTCCCCCCATTTCTACGGATGTTCTAAATCCAAAAACTAAGAAGGACACATTTCTATCATTTTCTAGTGCCTTCTTTTTGCAGCAGTATGAAATAATAACCTTATAAACTAATAACAATGCAATGAAAACAAACTGCACGTCAAACCCAATTCAGCTACATTAAAACCACATCAAACACAATATTTTTTATTTTTCAATAATACAAAACAGTTAACTAAACATGATGTAAACATAAAGAATCTTGATGTAAACATAAAAAAATTTCACTATTCATTTGCTAGGAGAAAAACAGCCACCATGCGTATGCCATTAAACTTGAAATAATACTTTATAATAAAATGATGCATCTATTAGGAACTGAACATTTATACAGTAAAATGATTTTACCTGTAGGGACTTGCGCTGTCCAGGTGTGTAAAGGAGGGTTTCAAACAAATATGTGTGTGTGCACTGAGAGCTCCAGTGTAGTAGTGAAGGTAAAAGTTATCCTCCACTATCCCACCTAGTTACACCCACTTACTATCCTACCCTCACATGTGTGTATGAGACCCCTCCCTACAGTGTTCAGTGTCTTCTATAGCACCTCTACATTTTTGTCACGTTACTTTTCTTTCTTTTCCTCCTTATTGAATGACCTCTTAGCTGGACAAGAACAGATCTATAAATCAAATGCCATTTCAAGCAAAGCTAAAACAATGGAATCTGACTAATCTATATTTCCATGTCTATCAGGGTATCAGAGTATGTGCACTGCTCCTAACATCTGTGCTAATATGTGTATGACAGTCAAGGCTTTATGACTGAGTTGTGTTACCTCAATGGCCAATCTATCATTTTCTCTTTCTTGCTTGTTGTTTTCGTATCCCACACAACTTTGGCCTTCGGAAGGATTAGAAAGAAAGGTGTATTTAGATTCTAAGTACATTAAACAGAACACGATTTATCAGTAAAGGTGTAAATGTGCCAGTTATATTAATGGACGTAACTTGTAACTACAACTGCCATTACACGTTTATGGCATGGTTTTGCCAATGCTGTATATTTTTTGTATACCAATGCTGTATGGGACAGCCTTCGTCCAGTGCCAACCTCAGACACCAAACATGTGTTGGCTGATCGACTCTTAAGTGTGAGAGAAAATCTTCACATTTCTTCTGCACATATGGACTATGGATACTGGAAATTATTACACTGTAAGCGTAAGTGCCCTCGCTATAATTGCACACAATACATTTAAACCCATCATTATCTAGCATGATGTCATTGGAAACGGAACGGGTGACATCATTTTGCCCCCCTGCTTCTCAAGATACTCTCACATAACTGAAGGTTTCCGGTGGCCGTGTCACTAATAACTGAATTTCTGTGTTTAAGAACTGCGGAACTAATTCAAGTTTTTTTGCAGAGACACTGATTAGCATCAGGTTGACTAAGATATGGAACAACGGGGCGATGCTGAGCAAATCCTGTTGCTTTGTTATTGCATAATACATTACAGTCCCATTATTTCTTCACCAGAACTAACTGCAAATCAGAATATATAACTTTCAAAAAGTGGAACAACAGACTTCATTCTGTGGACAACAAAGTGGATCTCATGCTCAGGGCAAGAGGGCAGAAATGTGACTGATAGAGCAGTTACAGAGAGGAAAACTGTTGTCATATTCTCTTTTGTCGTCATGGCACCATAATAGCAGCTTAAAGTGGAAGTGGATGTATTAATATCTTTTTTTCATGCTCTCATGTTTCCAGGTTACGGTGCTTCAGGACTATCTGAAAATAATAAACAGAAGAGGCAAAACGTGGCTCCGGAGGCTTGAGTCATGTAACTAAATTTAGTGCACGTTGAGAAGTTAATCTAATTGTTCTATGCTATAACGATCTTTGGTCAAGGCAGCAGTCAGGTAAGCGTCTGATGGTAAGAATGGGGCGGGAGAGGGCAAACGAGTGCTTAAGTCTTCAGTGTACTTAGTAGAGCCATTGAGTTCAACTTGTTCAGCGCAATTTATCCAACACATTAGTAAAGAATTCTGGCTCAAACAAACACACACACACACACACACACACACACACACACACAAACACAAGGTGCTGAAACCATGTGCTAATTCTGTGGAATTCTCCAACGGCTCTTCAATCTGAGCATGAAAGAAGAGAGTTTGAAAGACATCAGGCCTGGTCCCAATCCACAATAAAGTGCAACCTTAGGGCCTCAGGCCCTCAGTGACTACTTCCCCGCCTGGGGCTGAAAAAAATCACCTTCACACATCATGAAGACCCTGAAAAGGCCTCTCCTGGCTCAGTTAAAACCTATGGACAAGACATAGCTGGGCCTCTGCATTTTGCCTATCAAGACCAGATTGGAATGAATGATGCTGTTGTTGTTAG
The DNA here is from genome assembly GCA_037974465.1 of Brachypetersius altus. Taxonomy (NCBI): domain Eukaryota; kingdom Metazoa; phylum Chordata; class Actinopteri; order Characiformes; family Alestidae; genus Brachypetersius; species Brachypetersius altus. Next base: position 10,992,448 of record JBBPDB010000011.1, read on the forward strand.
AACTGATTTCTCCAGTGTGTTCAACACAATTCAGCCAGCACTGTTCGGGGAGAAATTCTGCTCCATGCAGCTGGACACATTCATTGTGTCCTGGACTGCTGACTACTTGATAGGTAGACCGCAGTTTGTGAGGTTCCATGGCTGCCTCTCAGACATGACTGGGATAAGCACAGGGCACCAAAAGGGGCAGTTCTGTCTCCCTTCCTGTTTACCCTGTATACAGCTGACATCATGTACAATTCTGCTACATCTACAGCAGTGGCCCCCAACCCCTGAGACAACGACACCCAAGTGGCAAGGGAGTTTTGAGGGCTTCATCGCCTCATTTGAATGCCAATTGCCACATATTATGGACAACATCATTTAGATTCTGATTGTAAATAAAACTGAAATACTGAAACTTTTTAAAATAATTTTTTCTGTGCAGCCCGTGGACCGGTACCACATGACCCACGGCCCGGTACTGGTCCGCAGACTGCACAGAAAAAATAATTTTAAAAAGTTTCAGTATTTCAGTTCAAATGAGGCGATGAAGCCCTCAAAACTACCTCGCCACTTGGGTGTCGTTGTCTCCCTAGATGGGAGAAGATCGCTGCAGAGAAACAGGCCCAAGGCTCTCACTGATTCAGTGTTGCGGTGAGTCATATTTTTTAATGCGCTTTGTATTTATTTTTGTGGTAAATCCTCAATTATTTTAACAAGATGTTCAAAGTTTACCATGGCAACCAGAGAGCATTAGCGTGCTGAGTGGATGTTTTTGGCGTGTTATGAAAATGCTGTTAATAAAGCTGCGAGTACACATTGGATTTATGTTTATTGTTATATTTTAAAGATACTCCATTATTATATTTTAAAAATATCCCCATTTTTATGCGTATGATTTATTTGTATAAATACTAGTGATGGACTTTGTTGAACCATGCTGTCAGAACCAGATACAGCTCAACACTAGAAAGACTAAAGAGATGGCGGTGGATTTCAGGAGGTTTTTATCTGCCATCCTTTATCCATTGATATGTATCTGGAAAAGCGCCTGAACAATAGACTGGACTGTGAATAAATAGGCCTCATACAAGAAGGGTTTGAGTCATACCTACTTCCTGTGGAGACTCAGGTCCTTTGGCATTTGTGGGTAGAGCCGTTCTACCAGGCTGTGTTGGCAGGGGCAATCTTCTATGCTAAGATGTGATGGGACAACATTGCCATCACCAAGGACTCCCAACAAGATCAATAAACTCATAAAGGGAGCTGCTTCTGCGAGAGTCCACCTGAGCTCCTGTGAAACAGCAGTCCAAAACTGCTTCACACACTGGACAAACAGAGGAGCGCCTTCAGTGCAGACTCACAGCTGTGCTGTTCATGCGAGTGCTACCTGAGGTCATTCCTCCCAGCTGTCATCAGACTCTACAAAGAAGGGGCTTTCAGACCGAGGTTTGCGCTTCCTCTCAAAAAACAGCGAGAACCCGCTGCACAGCTCAGCGAAAAAGTGGGCGTGGTTTTCTAAATTCTCCTGTCCCGGCTAACAGAGTTAGCCATAGCGCTAGCTCTGTTAGCACCAAGAGAGAAATGCTGTGTAGATTCAGTACACTCAGAGACTTTTAAGATTAGCTTTTTCTCCATACCCGCTTTGTGTGTGTGTGTGTGTGTGTGTTTGTGTTTAGATGGGGGCAGACCGAACACCCGCTTCGATTCTATTATATAAAAGAATACAATCAATTAAATGTTTTTCAACATAAAGTTCTTGTATATTTCTCACTGTATTTTTAAGGGGTGTCTTTATCTTCTAGCTATTATTTAGAGAAGTCTGGTTTGATAGTTTTGCTTAAAACACTTATCAATATTAAAATAATAGGTAAATTACTCAAAATATTCAGTAGCGATAGCACTGTAAGAAGTAAGAAAGTAAGAAAGTAAGAAAGACAGCAAGACAAAGCTGGTGTAAATGTAGATTCTGGACACTCAGAGACTTTTAAGATTAGCATTTCCTCCATGCCCACTGTGTGTTTGTGTTTAGAAGGGGCAGACCGAACACTAGCCCACTTCGATGCTTTGATTCTATTGGTCGCGCGAAAATGCGTAACAGCGCGCAGCAGTCAAAGTTCAACAAATTTCAAATTTGACCGTGGTGCGCAGAGAAAGCCCCTTGAGTCTTTACACTGACTCTGTCTCTCCTGGCATCCCTGATTTTGCTCTTTATGTATAGTTTATTCAGTTTAGCTCTGTATATTTAGTCATTTTTGTAACAACAAAAATGTGTGTATTGAGTACTGTTGTGTTAGCTACTGTAACAACTTGAATTTTCTTCAGGATCAATAAAGTATCTTTCCATCAATTAATCCATTAATTCATCTACGCACTCGCACGCACACAAATGGTGGAATTACTGACAGGTCAGAAAGAGAATTTCCACCTCAACTTTATTGACAAATGGCATACTTATTTGAAAAGGGTGCTGATGTGATATTGTTTGAAGAAAATGGGAAAGCTGAATAAAAGGGGATTCATACCTTAACAGTACAAAACTAGGATTAGAACAGAATGGAAATTACACATAGCAAAAGATTAACAAGTCAAAACATCAATCAACTTTATCTCCTATCAAAGGAACAGTAAACTTTGCAGCTTTTCTTGTCCTTGCTTCCTCGTGTCTCATTACTGCCTTCTGAAAAGCAGGGCAAGGGGAAAAACTGCACTTCTGTAAATAAAAGTCAGCATTTCATAAGCATAAACACAATGATTAGATTTGTTCTCATTTAAAAATAAGACTTCCTAAGAATCCGTTTTCTCAGTACAGTACTTCAGTGGATCATGAGATATTCTGGACTGTAAAGCAGTGGGCATGGGCAGTGTGCAGACAAGACCAGCAAGTTTACTCACCGGACCATTCTGCTGAGGATCCCCGGCTTTTCTGTTATTGTGGATTCAGAGTCAGACATCTCAGAATCATCCTGGTCCACTGCTTAAAAGACAGTTTCCAAGAACGACATTTTGGTTTCTACTAGACGAATGCTTGAATAAACTCAATTACCTGAATTCAGTGTACTTTCTCAGAGAACTGACAGTATTTAGTTGGATAAAGCACATCACATCACCACAAAACCTCAGTGTGTACTGAAAGAAATAGCCAGTCATTTCTTTTAATAAATTATTGCTACTTTAAAAAATCCTTTTGCTTGAGCTGTGCATTTTTATTAGATTAAAGATTTTATTTTGATACTGATGCTTAGTTCTGATGCTGGTCTGATATAATGGTGGGCAATAGGGCAAAAATAAAATATCATTATATTTCACGATATAATGTCAAAATATCATTATAATACCTGATTACTTATACAATTGATAGAAACCGTCCTAGTTTCTGTAAGTTTACACCACACAAATTACTGTAGAAAACAAGATAAAAGAGATACATTGATATTTATGGTGTGTACGTGACTCATCCTCAGTTGCTGGGATCTTGGCACCTGGAACAAGCTGGGAAGGCACCTCTGAATCACCAAGGAACTGTGACAGAAAGAGATTGTGAGTGTGCCATTGTGTTTGTGTGTGTGTGTGTGTGTGTGTGTGTGTATGCGTGTGTGTGTTTGCAAGAGAGAAAACAACATGGATGATGGATGTATTGGCTCTTGAATCTATAAAACCTAAATGTAGCTGCCCTCTTATTTTTATCAGTTTCTATAATTATCATAATGGAGATAGTTATGCCACCTGAGTGGGCTAATGTGTCAGGTTGTTTGCCCTGTGGGGGTAATAAAGCATGATTAAGCACTCAGACAGACAAGGTTTCTATTTGAGTGATAGACGGAACACATGCACACACCTCACTGCCACAAACCATCCTTTCTGCACCGTCAGACAGGTAAGGGGACTCTCTGGGAGAGGGAGAGAGAGATAGAGAGAGAGTAATCTATTTGTTCTTTTTTAGTTGACACAATCACTTCATGTTTCCATTTCCAGCACATTTAACATCAAAACAACAAGCCTGTTTGAGGCATGTCTGCAAACTTATCAGCCTGAGGCCGAAAAGATCACCTCAGTATCTATTTTGGAGCTTGTGGGAAGGTGGATTGTGTAAACTGTACTTATATCTTCACCAGAACAAGCCTACGGCTACAACACCCTCATTCTCCCCCTTAACTAATGCTATCAAAGATCATCTTATCAGAAAAGCACATTAAAATAAAGGGTTCAAAAAGGGATCATCTAAGCCGTGCCATTGGAGAACTGCCTTTGAATTAATGATTTTTTAAATCAATGGTTTTATAAATGAGAGGTAGACATGTGACAGAGCCACCCATCCATTTAAAGTAAAGCTTCTATACCAAGTAAGAACCACACATGAAAGTCAAGCACAAATAAAGACTTTGATATGTTAAGAATCACACTGGCAATCTTTTATAATTATCACTACAAACCTTTCTGAGGTTATTGCTGGGAGGTCTAGAACACTGAAAAACTGCATGTTTAATTAAAAATGCAGCATAATTAGGCCTGTTAAATGTAATTTAGTTCAGTGCAGTATGTGAAATGTGGCATTTCTGGTTAGCTGGTACATTTTAATCTGTTCAAGCTTGTTCGAAAACCTCAGAAAAGCAAAATATTATTATGAACAAGTATATGTACCATGTATTGTGAAAGTATCTTCAGGTACTGTGATGTTCTACCCTCATCGGCCACAAAAATAAAGCCACTGACAGGGTCACGGGTGCCCAAGGCTCTGTGACAAGGAGTGAAGGGTAGCCTGCCTGGTCTGGTTCCACAAAAGAGCTACTGCTGACTATGGTAAAAATTGTCAGAACACACAATGCATCCTAAATCATTGTGTGTGGGGTTATGTGTATCAGAAGAGGACGATAAAGCAATGGAAGAAAGTGGCCTGGTCTCATGAATCATGTTTTCTTTAATATCATGTGGACGGCGCATGTGCAGCACTTACCTGAAGGAGATGGCACCAGTATGCACAGTGGGAGGAAGGCAAGTGTGCTTTGAGTAGTATTCTGTTGGGAAACCTTCCAACATGGTACTCAGGCGGATGCTACTTTTACAGCTCCTACCAAAATGTCGTAGACGAAGTATAAAACTTCCTAATGGCCTCTTTCAGCAGGATAATGTTCCCTGCCACACTGCAAAAATTGTTCAGGAATGGGTTTGAAGGTGTTGCCATGATGTTCAAAATTCTTCATATCTTAATTAAATTGAGGATCTATGGTGCTGGACAAACCAGTCTGATCCACTGAGGTATCGCCTTGTAACTTATACTTTCTTATAACAATACTTATAGGATCTGCTGCTAACGACTTAGGGCCAAATACCACAGCACACCTTCAAAGGTCTTGTGGAGTTGATGCCTTGACAGGTCAGAGCGTCACGCTGTCTGGCATCAGAGTGATCTAAACAATACTAGGGAGGTGTTTTCCTAGAACTGTACACTCAAGTCATGTAGAAACCTTTCATTTTCAAGAGTAAAAATGATATACAGGATTTTCCTCCTCATCTTGCTTTATAGATTTGCTTATTTTAATGGGGGTTTTTCATAACAGCAAAATGATTATGCTTAGCCTGCTGTCAAGTGATGGCTTGATGGGGATGGCGCCTTGTATTCAGCCTCCTCTGATGCACTATTTCATAACTCACATCTGATCACTGCAGCAAATGTGACAGATTAGACCAGTGACAAAGTGAATGCTGATACAAGCATCACCTCGAGCTCTATTAGCCTACTGTCTGCCCACACTGAAGACTGTTTTCTCAACATCAAATCATTACGGTTAGAGTTATCTTTAGCATTATAGCTATGCTTTAATGTATTTTCAGTATTTCTGCTGCAAATATTTCTTTCATAATGAAATGCTACAGAGACGAGTGAGAGTTCCAAGTGAGAGACATTACAAACTGGTCTCTTGGTCAAATTAAGAAATGAACAAGAAGTACTACCACTTGTCAATATCTAAATTTTACCAAGAGACTGGTTTGTAATGTCTTTAGCAATATTTTTATATTTAATAATGAGATGTCATTTCAACGCATTTTTGATAATTAAATAATAAAAAACAAAAACTGATAAAGAAGTATTTAAAAATCTCAGGTCCTACCTTGAGCTTATGACACTGAGACAATATACTGTATATCCATGTTAGAGACCTGTTAGTATTAGACCCTGTAAGATATCACTGTGCATTGCTTGTGTGGCGAGTTAAAGATGGACAAGGTAGTCGAGAAAATTGGGGAAGGCTTGCCAGTCCATGAAGATGATGTGAATGGGCTTAAATGGTGCAAGACTGCAAATGTAGAAAGGTGAAAGAGGGATGGGGTCACATGCAAGTTTTCTAAACCTACTGGAGAAACTGAGGGTGGTGAGCATCCCCCATGCTGTGATGGTTGTCCTGGCTCAGAGCGCCCCCTTGTGATTGCTCTGATCTCATGCACTTCGGTTCACTTAGTGGGCTTCTATGTACAGGTGAACTGTCCACTCTGTCCTGTGTAATAGAATAATGGTCATTAAATAATCATTTCTGACCGTGTGTGTATGAAAAAGAATTAAAATGGTCAGTAGCTATGGTAGCAGCACTTGCTGTTTAGAATACTAGAGGCCAAAATTCTCATTTGTCAATAAAGTGCAAATTTGTAGGCATTAATGTCAGCATATTCTAAAACAGCCAATATACCACTTCCTCACACTAAGGCTACACAACTGATATGGTTACATTGTTTCTTGCAATACCAATATTACAGAGGGCAGCAAAATAATATTCTAATCTCCTCCAATCAATTCCATGGTGTGAGTATCCAGATCAATCACAGATGTTTCAGCTGAAAGTTTCATGGGGTCAATCTATCTTTATATTCCAACAAATGTGAATTAATTTTGGTGAAAATATTGCAGCCCTGTATTAAATCATTTGAGATTTCCAGGTAAAAGATGTGAAGAACACACTTCTGTTTCATGTGTTTCCCAGTTATGTCAGCCCCACATTCCACCAATTAGCTACTACTATCACACACCCCTATTGAATGGTGAAGGCTAGCGTGTGATACCTTTAAGTCACATAAAGCCAGTCACCACATCTTTTCAGCCACTAAAGCAATGTCATTAAACAGCTTAAAGTGCTTGCAGGAAAATCGTGACTCCCGGCCACAGATGGCTGCAGAACCACAACTTGAAATCTCCTGATAGAGTCAGAGCTTAGAACAGTTATGGTTTATTTGTTAAATCCTCTAGAAAGCAACGAACTTGTGTGGTAAAATATTGTTTGCTAATTTTACCACACAAGTTCTATTTATTTGATGTGTTTGAAATAAAGAACAAAACATAAAATCTAATATGAGTGTTGTGGCCCCACAGCAAGGAGGTCCTTTTAAGTCAGTTGCAGCCAAGATCCTTTCTGTGTTTACACATTCTCTCTTTGTCCGTGTAGGATCTCGAGTTTCCTTCCACAGGCTAAAGAAATCCACGTTAAATGAACTGGAGATGCTAAATTGCCCCATGTGTGAGTGTGTTTATGTGTCTGCCCTGCAAAAGACTGGCAAACCGTCGGAGGTGTTTCACCATCTTACCCCGGCCACAATGTTTAGGATGAGGCTCAGATAAAGAAAGAATAAAATCTAAAATGAGCCAACTTTTGCTCAACACAGTTCTCTGTCTCACTTTATGATGCAGAGCAAAACTAGTTGTATAGATCGAACTGCAAGCGAAGTAAACTCTTTAGATTGCATGGATCATCGTGAAATCTCTGAGAGTTAGTCTGAATGATACCTAGATTGTAGAGATGATGTAACAGTGTGTAAGGGTTTGTTTACAAATGCATAATTGGTTCATTAGTTGCTCAAAGGTTTATGCATAAGGTGTATGCTAGATGATGAAAGGTACTCACTGAAGGGATCCATTCATTTGCATGATTCGCTGGAAGATAAGAAGACCTAATTAACTCCAGTCACATTACGGTTTAATAATGCTTAGGCTATTGAGGGCTGCTCACCTGTGTGCTGAGGGACTGGCTCATTTGTCTCCACATAAAGTGTGATGAGGAAAGGATAAGCCCAAAGCTTCATGTCTCCCTTCTTAAACCTCAGGTCTGACACACGCTCCCACCTGCTCTTATCTGTGAGCAAGAAACACTCAAAACAATAAATTGTTGCATGAACATAATTCAATACAGTCAGTATATACAGAATTTGATACCTTACCATTAATAAACAACTTTCTTTTTTGTTTTTCAAATTCTTGTAATTTAGAGACAGACATATTTATAGTGGACATATTTTCATAAAACAAACAACCCCATTTTAGAAAATAAAGCCAACACGCTTTGAGACTTTAGCTAAGAGACACTGTAAAACAGTGAATAGCTGCTGAGTCTAAGGGCATGAGTACACAGATAAAGGATATCTTTAAAGAGCATACAAGGGAAGATATTGAAATGCTGGGTGGTGAACGGGTGAAGATTGTCCAGGCTCATTAGAACAACCCGTACGACTGTCTGTAAAACAATGGAGCATTTCATTTACAGATATTGAAGTTCAGCTCTGATATGATTAAACTCTCTATCTGTTTAACCTCTCTGTGTGTTACCTCCAGCTCCTTACTGACAAACTCACTATCCAACATCTCTTCCTCGCAACTATGAAAAAACAAAAGTAAGTGAGTGCAGCCAACCTATTTAACTAGAACTGACCTAAAACTTAGGGTATTGCTGGAATGATGGGCAAAGCCCTAAGGCATTGTCCTATAATTAATCAATCAGTCAATAAATAAATAAATGAGAATTCACATATATGGACCAAAGGATATTTGTGGTGGGCTGGAGGCCAAGCAAAAAATACAGGTAGTTAGCAAACCATTAGTCATATATATATATATTTAGACTGTGCTGGTTTATTTGGAGAAACTGTGAGGAAATGAAATACTCTAATGGTTTAGTTAAATACAAAGCACAGTACCTAGTTATCATGTCTTCTTTTAAAACCAATGCAATCTACGTGTTGTTACTTTAAAGTACTTCAAAAATGTAAAAGAAAAAGAAGCAAAGAAACGAAAATACAAAATAAAAAGATTACAAATGTTTTCTCTTATTGGTTGGAGAGGGCTCTTAAGCAACTCTTTCATTCTTTAATGTGCCAGTTTGTCTTCGACAGCCCTGCATGACTTCATATGTATCTCACAGACCAGAGTGAATGAATTGTGTAGATGTCGAGCCACCTCATGATGATGTGGAATGAATAACTATTTTATGAAGATACTACATTTCTCAAAGGCATACTTTGGGCGAGAAATAATAACAATATAGTTAATCTTGCCTGATTTTGCTCCCGCGCCTTATCCTAAACTTGTAGACCTTTTGGCAAACCTGAAAGAATCTGGTTTCAGGCACAGGAAATGAAAAGGCCTGAATGGGCATATTTCACCTCAGGGCGCTGGCCGTCTGTGAACAAAGAGAATCTGAAATTACTCATAATAACATTTAGCTCGTTCAGTAGCCCACATCTTCCTATATATCAATTTTTATGACTATTCCAGGCATTTACTCACAGCTCCCAAGTGTTACCTAGCAAGGTGATCATATGAATGTATACTACTTGGACAAAAGTATTGGGATACACCAGTATTTTAGGGTTTGGACTAGGCCCCTTGCTTCCAGTGAAGGGTAGTCTTAATGCTTCAGCATACAAAGACGTGGAAGAACTTGACAGAGCCCTTTGGGATGAACTGGAACGTCCAACGTCTTTTCGTCCAACATCAATGCCTGGATAAATTATCTGGAGACAAATTCCCACAGAAACACTACAACATTGTTGTGGAAAGCCTTCCAAGAAGAGTGAAAGCTGTTATAGCTGCAAATGAAGACCAACTCCATATTAAAGTCTATGTATTTGAATGAAGGGTCAATAATGTCCCTGTTTGTGTAATGGTCAGGCGTCCCAATACTTTTGTCCATATAGTGCATTAATGATTCTAAGGGGCGTATTTCTATCCTTTTAGAAAGTCACACACTTACCGAATGCAAAAGTAAAAGTTATACAAATAAGATATACTAGTATGACAAGTATATTAATGTTTATTTTGTAAAATAAAAATTTAAATACAAACATGGACCGCTGTAGTGCTAATCCTGTGAATCTCAGCTTGTGGAGTTCCCGCCTCTCACTTCTTCCTCCCTCCTGATTGGTCAGTCTTCCTTCGAGTCAGCGGCTGTCTCTATGGTGACAAGCCCCAGAGTTCCACCCCATACCCGTCACATGACTAAGGTGAGACCGTGCATGACTACATTAGCAACTAAATTTGAGTTTTTATGCATTTATTTAATATTTTAATTCATTCATGCGAAAGCAGTAGTCGTGAAGAGGGATTATATACAGAATGTAACACGCAAATTGTGAAATAGAAACCGTAGTTATTTTGAGTAGGTTCAACTAGCACGTAGCTACTGTATTCTTGTTAGAGAATGCTAGAGAATTGAAGCGTGACTGTGTACTTTGTGTGGCAGACTGATTTTGCTTGATTGGAATCATATCATCTTAATATCAGGAATGGCTACATTCATACGTGTACTAATATAGTGTTTGCCAATAGGAAACTCGCTGTTCAGATTGACGTCTCATTGTATTTTTTCTCTACTGAAACCATAGCAACACTCCTGCAGTGCACTGGCTGAATTTATGTGGCAACTTCACTCTGTAACCCCCTGTTTCTCAAGTCTGATCTGTGTCATAATTTGTACTTAGGCATCTGGATCCTTAATGACTGACCAAGGGAACTCTGTCTTGCTCAACACCGGGGTTCATATGCCCCTGTTAGGCTTAGGCACATACCGTCTGAGGGGCCCTGAAGACACTTACCAGGCTATAGATGCTGCCTTATCAGCAGGTTATCGAGCCTTTGATACCGCAGCAGTCTACCGCAATGAAGCAGATGTTGGCCAGGCCCTTCGCACCTTGTTGCCTAAACATGGGCTTTCCAGAGCAGACGTGTTCATAACCAGCAAACTGAGTCCCAAAGACCAGGGCGCCAAAGCCAGAGATGGCTGCCTGAGGAGCCTGGAGCAGCTGGGACTGGATTATATTGACTTATTTCTTATTCACTGGCCTGGCACGCAAGGTTTGGATGTATCAGATAAACGAAACCCTCAGAACCGATCTCAGAGCTGGGCAACCTTGGAGGACTTTCATATGGAAGGAAAGTTCAAGTCCATTGGAGTGTCAAACTACACTGTGAAGCACATGCAGGAGATTCTCAAAGGCTGCAGGGTTGTTCCAGCTGTTCTCCAGGTAGAGTTCCACCCTAAACTGGCACAGAAGGAGCTCAGAGCCTTGTGTGAGGGGAGAGGAGTATGCTTCCAAGCGTACTCTTCGCTGGGAACTGGGGTACTCCTCACTGACCCTGTGGTTCACGAAGTCGCAGAAATGTGTGGGAGGACTTCAGCTCAGGTGCTCCTGAGGTGGGCTTTGCAGCAGAATGTGCCTGTGTTGCCAAAATCAGCTCAGCCCGGACGGGTGCAGGAGAATGGACGTCTGTTTGACTTTGAGCTCAGTGACAGTGACATGGCAAGACTTTCTGCTTTGGACTGTGGAGAAAAGTTTTGCTGGGACCCTTCACTGGTGGTTTAGAATATTTCTTAATTGTTTTTCATTGCCAACACCCAAGACCTCTGATATCTGACCCTTCTGGCTGAATCGTGTTCCATTCATTTAGTAGTTTGAGAGATATTTTGCCTTATTGGTGAAAATTTAGAGAAATTAGGAAAAAATTTAATGTGTTTATTTTTTTTGACCAATTTTGATACATCAGGAATTTGCAAGTGCTACTTAAGACAAACTCATTTTTTCTGCATGAATACCTTAACATTTATATAAATATATAACTATTGCATTGAAGTTTGTGTGCATCTGATTAATAAACTATTTTCATTAAAATGAGTAGTTATAGTATATTTATGTATGTTCAGTATCAATTAGCAGTTTATTTGCAGCAATGTCAGGATATTGAATACATGGAAATTGGAAGCAAAAACTTCATTTTCCCCCAGACTGATATTAAGCCAAATCCTGGACTTTGCAGTTGTGATTCATGTTTGGAACTGCTGCCAGGAAAACTGGCTCATAATGTATTTTGACATAGTTCATGTATAACATGTCCAGACATCACTGTAACCTTTGTTCTCTCTGGAATGTTAATGATTTCTGTTGTAAATGGTGGACAAGCTGATCATATATCAGGGGGGGGGCGGGCTGTTCTTAAGGGGTGGTGTCCAGCAGTTTGATCGGTCCCCTACTCAGAAAACCCACTAAACTTGACAGTAAACAATTAAAATCACCAATCTGTGCTGGAGACTAGTTCTTAGTGCTGGGCCGTAAACGGCGTTAACGCGAGACTCTTATCGCGCGATAAAAAAAAAAATATTGCCGTTAATCTATTCACAAAGTTGGGTTGGGAGCTGGGTCTATACTACGCAAGCTATGATGACTT
>JBBPDB010000011.1:11005007-11025764 GCA_037974465.1 Brachypetersius altus
ACAAACAAGAAGTGTGGTCCTACCCTTTCCGTTTTCTGAAATGTCGTTGTGTTTTGCCCTTCAGGGCCACCGTACTATCTACATCAGTTAAAGAATAACTTTATCACCATTAATATTTGGATGGAAGTGTTTAATTAAATCATATAGGAGCCCTTATTTATACATAAAAACTGACTATGTGAAAAGACCTTATGACAGCAGAACAAACATTGAGAAAGGGGAAAGAAAAAATATATGTGTGTATAAGATATGTATTATGTATTACATGTATATGTATTACATGTATATTTTTTCTGTATTGTTCTGTGTCACTCAGATAAATTCTTGTTGGTGATTTCATGGCTGTTAAGAATATTTAGCTGTAAATAATTTTTAGCTGTTTCTTACACAAAGAAAACGCTTCTGCATCACATGACCCTCCATCTGTTTTATTCCAGTGTTAGAAATGTACACCAGACTTCAGGAACAGATGAGATCCAAAAGGTAAGAATATTGAATATTGATGTTCTTTATAGCTACAAATTAAGTACAAAAAAAGTAAATGAGCACTAGGTGGCAGTAGATATTAAAGTATGTAAATGTGAAATGCTGTCTGTGGTTGCTTGGCTTTTCCTAAAAAGAAGAGCCTTTTCTTTCTCAGTGTTGGATAGGTTTTTGATCATCAGCAGTACCAAGTTATTTCTGCTACAGTAGGCCCAGCTTTGTCACAGCACAGCTGGCACAGGCATCATTATAAAGAGAGTTTACTTATAAATGAGTGTTTGTGTGTAAGATGCACAGGTTGCTATTCTTTTCTGAACTATTGCAGTGTGAGCTGTGTAAAAATAAGAAATGCCTCCAAATGTGTCGAGTGGTTGTAGAGCAGCTTTTCTATGTGCTGTATTCCAGCAGCTTCACTCCTGATTCAGTTTCTGATGGGATGAAACGCATGCGCACACTGTTCTCCTAACATCACTATTTCATTGTTGCAGCTGTAAAATAATGTGTGTGTTGTATTTCCAGTGTATTATATGTATTATTTGTACATTTTCTCCCATTTTTGTTTGAAATTGTCAATCTGGTGTAGTCAATCATGACATGCATATTTTACACAGACACACTCCCACAAATTACAAAAGCAGTAATCAGAAAAAAAACCCAAAACAAAAAGGATTCCATGGCTGTATATTTGAAAACTAATGGGAAAAATAGTCCCTGTGGAAAATATGCATTCAGTCAGGTGTGGCCAGACCTTTCTCTGTTATTTTTATTCTGTTGGGTGTCTTTGGGAAGTCTTTCTCTCTCTCTTTTAGCCGTATGCTCATGCTTGCATTCCTCACTGTCCATAACACTCGCCCTGACCAGTCACACGGTCAGCGCGACCAGCTAAAGCCGCTGTTATTCCGCTCAGTCTGAGGAGAGACTCAGAGCCAGCTGCTGAAAGGAGAAGTCGGAGAGAGAGAGAGGCTGATGGCTTGAGCAGACTAGGGATGACCAGTGGAAAGAGACATGCTGCTGAGCGGTCCCGTCAGTCCTAGGCAGTGGACGAAAGGAGAAAGAAGTGGCTAAAACTCTCAGTTACAAGTGGATAAAGTAGGACTGAAGTGGATTTATTTTCCCTTTTTTTATCAAGAGGGAAATTGGTTGGCCTGATGCTGAAGCCTGTTGAGGCATGCAAGTGGAGTGCAAAGTCAGTGCATGGCACGCTCCAAGGCCCTTTGAAGAGTGAAAGGGCTGATGTAGCATCGGCTGTCAATTGCCGTTCGTATTCAAGTAGAAGTGCGTGACAGTTGAGATGTGTCTTCTTCATAAACAGATTTCATAAACAAAAATTTGTCGATGGATGTTAACGGCTTTGCTCTCTCGCTCAGTCTCGTCCTCTTTCTGACCCGAGGATGAGCAGCTCGTCGGCTATAAATCTTGCGTCCGTTTTTATTTTATTTATCTTTTCTCTCCGTGTTTCCCCGCGTCCCTCTTTTGCTTGGTTTTGCCATTAGCCCTGAGGTAACCGAGAGGTTGGCCAGAAGTGGCTCTCTCCAGAGTGTGAAGTGTTGTGTAATGCTGAACGACTGCATGCGCATCTGTGTGCATTTCCAAACACACAGAGAGTCAACCACTGATTTATGCAGGCACCCGTATTCAGAATGACTTGAGCAAAAGAAACTCAAGTGCAGGTTTCTATATGCGTGTTTTTCTTCAGATTTTCTTGTAAAACGAACCACAAACTGTTCTAAATGGCTCTAAAATTTCTCCGATTGGGATGGTTTGGGTTTATACTGGCAGTGGATTTTACTTTCGTGGTCAGTGTTGATCACTTTACATTACAGCACATGGCACATCATTGCCTAAACTTTATAGAGACTTAGAACACCCACAACTAATGTTTTTGTTGGACCTCACGCTTGCATCAAGTGTGATTCTGTTATGCAATTCTGCGAGAATTCCTCTCTCAAATAAAGACTGTGTGAATTAATATTGCCCAGGGGCTTTACCTTGCAGTCAAGCTGAAATCAAAACTCATCATTTTTTACCTTGTTAATTCATGTCTGTGGTCATATTAAATATGATTCATCATATCATACTATTTAAAGGCCTCATATCAAGGGAAATGGGTTTTTCTTGCTTTTTGAATGAGTTAAATGCAGTATGTAGGCAGTATAAGTTTCATACTGTTTACCCCCAAGTCAATAAGGTCTGTGTTACAAAACTGATTTACAAAAACTGTTTTTTTGTTTATTATCTGTTACTCAACAAACACATTTACAGATATTCTTGTATTTAGCCTGCAGCAATGCATCTCCATCCATTCATCGTAAAGCTGTGTTTTATGCAGGCCTACTTTTTGAATGAGGCACAATACTGGAGATCTAGTTGGAACAGAGGTCATTTATATACATCAGTCACAGAAACACAGATAACCTGTTTAATTCTAATGGCTTCTAAGAGCGGTTGGAAAATATTCTTGTAAAAAAAAAAATAAAGAAGTACTGTATGTCTGTTTTGGTACATATAACCCCAAATGTCATCAATAGACCTCAGGGGCAGATTTTTTCCCTTAATGCTTATGTGTTCCAGTTGGGTTGGAGCAAAAACATGGACCTTCTGGGCGGGGTGGGTTCTCTAATGACTCGTTTGAGAGCTTGAGCTTTGGCTGATGAAATTCTTTCGACAGTTCTGTCATCTTCTGATTTTTGAATACATCACCAGCACCGGCAGGAAGGAAACAGTAGTGCTAACCACTAATCTCCTCTCTTCCACCACACCACCTATTTAGGCTTCATGTGTAATACGACTACCTAGTGAATATTACTTTTGATTACTTAATATTACTTAATAGTGCGTAATTACTACTAATTTTCTAATGGTGCAAGAACTTATTCCCAACTGCTATTTGTGCCGATAGTTTTTCATTCATCTGCGTTACTTATAGATATTATACCAAGCATTTCTGTGTGTAGCATAGTCTATTCGTATTGTGTTTTTATTTATTTTGATTTGATTTGGACTTCTTTTATTTTACATTATTCTTGTGTCTTGTCTCTTTTTATCGTTGTGTGTTGTGGCAGTCACCACATAAGCAATTTCCTCTGGGATCAGTAAAGTTCTTATGCTGTGCTTCCCTCAGAAAATGTCATCGTATGGGAGAATAAAGCTTAATGATTTAAAATGGAGGGTGTTTTAGTGTTTGTTACGCAGCAACACTTGATCAATTTGTGACCGGTTTAATCAGAATTGCCTAAATCTTTCTGCAGAACATCATGACTGATGTTTTTATCTGCCCTCATTGTGTTTGTGTTCAGATACTACCCTGCTTTGTGCACGCTGGAGCAGTTGGAGCAGAGCTGCCTACCGAAGGCAGGAGGCTACCGCTTCTGTGCCATCATGGCCGAGAACATCCCGGTCCTCCGCACACACATCAGAGACGTGTCAATGTCCGACCTCAAAGATTTCCTGGAGAGCATACGCAAACACTCGGATAAGATCGGAGAGACTGCCATGAAACAGGTGTGTTCCTGCGTGGGTGTATTTGTGGCTTGTGAGTGATGGTTAGAAAGTGTAAGTGTTTATGATGTGATCGTGACCTGAATAAATAGATTTAGGTGGTGAAATAGATTTTAAGTTCTGTCACCTCACAGCAAGAAGGCCTGATTCCTGGGGGAGCGGCCAAGGTTCCTTTCTGTTTGTCTGCGTGTTCTCCCCATGTCGCAATGACTTAATCTGCTAGTTTAAAGAAAAATAGCGCAATATCAGTCTTGAAAGGGTTGACCCCTAGTCTAGGTCACTGAAGGAAGGGCAGAAGCTCGACTGCTGTTTTGTTTTATGTAATTTATTTATTTTCCACCCTTTATCATTGTCCATCTTTTCTAACCCCTTGGCAACAGAGTTGGCAACCTGTTGTGAATTACAGATTGTTACGGGTTGTGATTACTCATGCCAGTTTGTGTGTGTGTGTGTGTGTGTGTGTGTGTGTGTGTGTGTGTGTACAAGCACTCTACTTCAGGGACAAAAGAGAGAGTTAAGGAAAAGGGAGAGGGAACACATATGAGAGAAATTGAGCGGACTTTTCAATGGAATGCAGAAAAATCCTGCTTTGTTTGACTGATTATTAGTCCAAGATGAGGAACATGGAGGAATTTCAAATGCTGCAAATGCACCAAGTCTTCAAGGCACTTAGAAATTAGTATATATTTCTCTCTGTCTCCTTCTGTCTGTCTTTATTTTAAGTCCCTTTTCCCTTCTCCATTTCAGTCATTGTTTCGCTCTGTTCCTATCCTCTCTCCGCTCCTCTTTTTTTCTTCTTCTCTCTTTTTGTCCTAATCACTACCAGTTCTGCTCATTATGGAGCTTTTGCCGCTCCCAATAAACAAACAGTGTGGCACGGCAGATGCCAAGATGATGTCGCAGGAGGGTTCACTTCTCTTGGTAGGACGCCCAAAACGGCGCGTGTGTGCTTTGTGGTCAGAGTGTGTTCTAGTCCCGTGGATGTGCATCATTTAGGACAAAATCTAATTGTCCTTTTATCCCACAGATGTGTTTGATCAAGACTTGTTTGGTGTTCTTTAGTTTTGTGATAGAGCTGCAAGGCTAATGTAGCTTACAAATGTACACCGATTAGCATTGTGCAGGCTCTGTGTCTAAATCCTCACATGCTTGTCTCAGACTGTAAGTTCTCAGATACAGTTGTGATCTCTGACACTGATTGACGGTGTTATTTGTAATAACATTGTAGAACTACATTAAAAAGCACTATAAGCAGGCATTGCTAAGCTAGTTTTGTCTGTTTTTAAGGACTACATACTAAAATCTTTTTTATATATTTATACACACTACCTTCATAGATTGCCTATATGACCAGGAGGTAAAACCTGTGAAGTGCACTTCCTAGATCATGATGAGTCATATTCTATTTTTCAGTTAAATCATGAGAAATATTTAGATTTTCTGTAAATGGGCAGTAATCATTTTATAGGTTGCATAATAGCTGGTGGCATAGTGGTTATGGCGTTTACCCTGCAATCAGGAAGTTGAGACTGCTAAGCACTTCTGAGGTACCCTGAGCAAGGTACCGTCCCCACACACTGCTCCCTGGGCACTATGTTCCTGGCTGCCTGCTGCTTCACTTGGTGAATGGGTTAAATGCAGAGGAAGAGTTTCAGGCTGTTCACACTGTGTGCTGTGGTGTGTTCATGAATTCAGAATGGTCACTTTCACTTCACTAATGCATACTTTACATTCTTCCAGGATCTCTGTATGTCTTGTTAATACGGTAAGAGGAGCAGTTAAGAGGAATGTAAGCTGGGTTAACCGCTTTGGTTGGTGTAACAAGAATATGGTACCAGTATTTTCATTTAAATAGCAGAATTTTGTACTGGTATTTAATTAAACTGGTATTAATTTTCATAAAATATGAAACAAAACGTCAGCCTCTAATTGTACATGAACTCTGATTTTCAACTCTTAATCCATACTTATATTCACAAAACGAATATTGTTTAAATTAATAAATTAATGTTGCATTAATGAATAAGTTACTGTTTTTGGTTTTTATTGTTAGAAACTGATTGCTTCATTTAATTGTCAAATGACTAGTAGAAACAGTTGCTAACATGCTTGATAGCGACAGTTCCAATCCATTAACTGATCTCTCGTCTCTCCATTCACATCTGCACTGTGTTCACATCTCTTTATCTACACTTTAACACATTTCCTGTAGTGACAAGGAGACTGTGTACCTTTTCTGAAAGGTCAAGTCGCCTGACTGAAGAGCTTCCTCTCTGAGTGCGCAATGTGAGTGCAGGGTTTCTTTCAGCACTCCCTTCACTTTTCCCTCCATCTCTCTCTCATCACTCTCGCAGCTGAGGACCACTTGCGTAGGGAACTGCTGGCTTCAGCTGCGTCCTTGGAGCACTTTCCTCAGACTTGGTTGTGTTACTTTGCTGTTAGAGTCCTCTCCTCTGCTTCTTTGTGGAAGAGTCCTGCATCTCATTACGATAGAATGTGAGTGTGTGCGTGGGTGCATCCTTGTCATTGCTTGCCTGTGTTCTCCCTCCATGTTGAGGCGACATTGCTTCATTTAGTCAGTCTCACGCAGCCCATTACTGCGGCCATAATCTCATCGCCACAAAGCACTAAGGGATCATCAACATTCACAGCTGGGGAAGGATGGAGTGGTGGGTCATGTGGGAGAGCGACGGGGGGATTGCGAAAGAGAACATTGCCTGTACACGTGTATTGTTGTTACTGGGACTGCACGATATTGATAAACCAGCGAGCTTCAAGAACTTATTGTGTACAGTGCTGTGCAAATCTTGAGCCACCCCTCAGTTCTTCAGACTTTTGCTTCCAAAATATATATTTTTTGATTGTTTTAAATGTAGTCTTGAGGAATAGATCTCCAGGCTTCCTGTGAAGGGCTTACAGAAGTTCTCATTTTCAGTCCAGTCCCTGTATCTGAACAGTTACCTGCTTGTTAAGCCACACAGTGACTTCTGTATGAATCA
Source organism: Brachypetersius altus (assembly GCA_037974465.1). Taxonomy (NCBI): domain Eukaryota; kingdom Metazoa; phylum Chordata; class Actinopteri; order Characiformes; family Alestidae; genus Brachypetersius; species Brachypetersius altus. Next base: position 11,011,988 of record JBBPDB010000011.1, read on the forward strand.
TTCAAGAAGAACAAAGCCTTCTAACTTATGTATATATTAATCTCTTAGAATCTTGAGACCTGTTAAGCATTTTGAAAAATGACTGTCAGCAGTTCATCAGTTTATAACTTCGACTGAGGAATTTCACTTTGTTTGTTTTATTTAATGTAATTCTTCCTGTACAAATGTAAAATCCCTGTTTAGGCTATTCAAGAGCGAATCTGTTTATTTATATTGTGACTTTGACCGATAAAAGAAACTTATGGTGGTGTGGTGTGCTCCATGTGTTCATTTAGCTCACAGAGTATTAACTTCCAGTTCAAAAGAAAGCTAATAAAAACCAGGCAGATATTCATTGACCAGTTTGGCTTGAAGAAATCTGAATAGGTTGTAAAATTCATGATCGGTGAAGGCATAATCTGTTTCTGGTTTGTTAAGCCCATTTTGGTCTTAAAAGATTATATATTCAGTAAATATTCAGTAAATTTACTGAATTTACTTATTCAGTAAATAAATGCATTTACGCCAGATAGTATATTGATGTAACTTATTTACTGAATGCAAATAAATGCAGATACTGTTCTACATATTTGATTTTGGCAAAAGCAACATTCTGACAAAAAACCCGATGAGCTTGAATGAATAGCATTTACTTGTGTGCTTATAAAATCGTTTTAGATGGACTAAAAAACCTTTTTTTGTAAATTCAGTGGTTTCTGAAATACCACCTCACCCCTTCAAAAAAAACAAAGCCAAAACAAGTACGTTTTAAAACAATATAAAGGTAAACCTATGGCATGCATGTGTAAACACACTGTAGCTTCTGTGTTTAGCAAAACATATACTGCTGTTATTTGCTAATACCCCTGGCATGTCGATGGAAAGGCTTTATTGGGAAGAATTTCAGCTGGTATGTGTCCCCAACTGCTTGCCTTACTTTAGTTACAGTCGTTTTATTGATATAGTGCATATGCATGTCAGAAATTGCATCATAGTATCAGTATTTTTAATTGCTGATAGTGGTGCCAATTTAAGTGTGAGTACTGTGTATTATGGTGCAACACAACACATCCACAGAAACTCCCCTGGAACACCTGGCATGGATCAGGATGCGATTTATTAATAAAATGTTTAAAATCAGCTATCAGTTTATTGTGCAGCCCTAGTTGTGGTAGTTTTTACACTTCACTCAGTGTTTTCCCTTCGCATGAATCGGACTCTGATCTATATTAGAATTTGCTCAGACATGTAATATTTGCTCATGCATTTATTTGGTCTGAGATAGGACAGGACAAAAGCCAGAAAGCTAATGAAACACTTTAACGAAAGAAGCTGGCTTGTGCGCCTTTAATTAAAACACTTTCAGAGGTGTCTGAACCAACCTTTCAGCTGCTTCTGGCTAAGACTAGCTTACAGTGTCAGACTGTGTTCTGCCAAACTGCATTGTCAGCGCTAGTGATGCTTAATCTCACATTCTCAGCCACACGCTTTCACACAGATATCCGTATCAGAATTTGCTGAGTTTTATAATTGGCACCCGTCAGCCCTCCGCCAACCACACACATTACCATCAGAGTTCATAAGGTGGTGGGCTGAACTCCATCCCACTCAGCTTTCTCTCCCATCTGTGGTCCCATCTGAGCCAGATTTTGTCTTGAGCTACCACGATGCCTCTCTGGCCTGCGCACTGAGCCGCTGGCTTTAGCTGCCGCTCCAGTCTGAGATAACGTCTGCATGTAGGTCAAGACTTCAGCTGCGCTTTACTGGCGCACACAACTGCCTCTAGACTAGACAAATTCCTAACTCTTTTCTGGGCAATGCGACTGATTTTGAACGTGATGCACAAGATCATTCGTCTTCTGGACCTTGTGTTTGTTCTCCCTGTTTGAAAGCAGGAACAAGGAAAGTATGTTAAAGCTGACAAGTCATTTACACATTAGGCTTTTTCTTAATGTAATTGTTCATTTGAGAAATGTTTACCCCATCAGTTAGCATTGTGAAAATCATGAGCTTACAAAGACTTTTTTCGGAGTATTACTGGACGACCACATGTGTAGACGGCTTAAACAAGCCATTACAATATAAACACTTGTTGCGAAGACCCCTTTTATGTCACCAAAACAACTCTTAACCCGTTGAGGCATGGACTCCACGAGAAATCTGAAGGTGTGGTATCTGGTACCAACGTTAGGTCAGGCCTCTGGGTTTGACTAGGCTGTCCAGGATATTACATGGATCCTTGATTGCATTGAGATTTTGGGTGTAACCCTCAAACCACTCCTGAACCATTATTGAAGTGAGGCAGGGCTACTAATCCCACTGTAAGAGGACATTGCAACAAGGATTACCGTTGCCATAAAGGGTCTGCTTGGTCTGCAGCTTTGTTTAGGTAGGTCACATCTGTCAAAGTACCATTCACATGAATGTCAGGACTCACAGGAGAACATTGCCCAAACTTCAAAATACCTTCATGCCGTCTTCACATAGTGCATCCTGGTGGCATCTCTCGATAAGGGAAGCACATGCACTTATCCATCCACATGACGTCAAGATCTGACCACCTTCTTCTCCATAGTCCAGTTCCAGTACCCACTGTAGATGCTATGCAACCCTATAAACAATGCACTGTATGTTCTGACACTTTTCTCTTATAGTCAGCATTAATGTTTGTAGGATGGAACCAGTTGTAGCCTTTGGTCCCTATGTGATTTCAATGAGCCTTTGGGTGCCCATGACCCCTGTCGCTGTTTTGTTGGTTGTCCCTCCTTAGACCACTTTTAATAGGTATCAATCGCTTCCTACCCGTTAAACCCCTAAATACCATTTTGGAGATGCGCCAAGTCAACCCACACTTTGTCAGATGCCTTTAGATTCCTGTGCTTGCTGATTTGTCTTGCTTTTGATTTTCTTTTATGGTCAAATATATCTTGCCCCTTTGAAATGAAGTAGTCCCTGTTATTCAGTTCACCTCTCAGTTTTAGTGTTTAGTAACTGCATCGTAAGAATTAGACGTTGTTTTTATAAGTTTTTTTCTTCTGATCCTTAACACATTATTTTGTCATAGGGCCCACTCTTAAATTGCATACATTCTAGCCTGAATTTTGTTTCTACTATTGTCTATTTTTAAAAAAGAGCATCATGCTGTGTAAGGTAATATCCAACTTATGATGCATTTAAAGTGACCTTTTGTGGAACTTAATTTAACATTACCAGCCATAATAATGATTCTGTGAGCATGTTTGCTGAAAAACTCATTTAAAATGTAATTTTGCTTATTAAGATTTTATATAATCAATAGAATTGGTGTGACTTGCATCATCAGACAAATATTTTAAAATTGGACAGTTTGTGGAAATTAACACTTCAGTAGTCAGTAATTTCAGTATATTAGTGTACTCTTCCCCTTGGGGGATATGAAGATTGGAGTGAAACCAGGTTTTGCTGCTGTTCCGTGGCCTCATTCAAACACCACCTGCCTTTTCATTAGAATTTGTTCAATGCAATTTTGGTATGTTTGCACAGGCCAAACCTACACACACACTTCAAATGGTGCATGATGGATCAAACATACAGATTTTAATGTGGAAATATGTGGTCATTCTCTCACTGTGGGACTTCATTGGTGCTGAAGCCAACTTATCGTGACTTTGTGACTTTAGTATGTTCTAATTCTAATCAAAAAATTCTAATCAAAACACTGTTTTTGTTTACAGTGTGAAAGCTTGTGTTTCTGGATACCCTGTCTTCATTTTGGGCATTTTTCGCTCCTGGCCTCTAAGGGGCAGCAGAGTGCAGTGGATAGTGTGTTGTCCTGCAGTGTGTTCTGATGTCTCCTACAGAGATGGAATGTTGGCAGTGGCCTTAACCAAGATTTAAACTCCGGTAACCTCCTAACGAAGTGGCTGTCCAGCCTCCACTTGCCAAAGCCCCACATTCCTCCTGTTGGAGTTTGTTTTCTTGCATGTCTTTGAGTGCTGTAAGGTTTGTCATCTTGGTGCGTGTATGTGTTTTGGTTGTAACTCAACCCCCGCTGATGACAAAGCAATATGGCATTGTTCTTCATAAGTAAACTGAGGGCAAAGTAAATCCAGTTCAAATGTCGCTTCTGCTTGCATAAGTTCTCGAATTCTTTCTGAAATTAATCTGGAAATTTATACACCACACATTACCCGGTTCGTACAGTAGTCTGTATACTTCTGAACTCTGAATTCTTGTCTCTGACCCTTACTATATACTTTCTGTTTTTCAGCAACAGAAGAACAGTTTGCCAGGGCTGTGTTGGCCTTCACAAAGCTCATTTTTTAGAGCCTAAACATTGCATATTTATTTATTGATTTATTACATTTACATTAAAGGTCCCATGTCATGCTGATTTTTATGCTTTTATATAGGTCTTAGTGGTCCCCTAATACTGTACCTGAAGTCTCTTTCTGATATTCAGTCTTTGTGCATAATTACCGCCACTTGGAGCCAGTCCCACAGTGAGATTTCCCTATAACACACCATTTCTGTGTCTCTAGCTTTAAATGATGATGAGGAGGAGAGAGGCGAGGCAACGAGGAAAGAGGCGGAGCAGGGTGGTGGAGGGGCCAGCTAGCTGGTAAAAGACAGTTTTATTCGTTGGTTGTGAGATTCGGGACATTTCCTTGATAGCCAAGCTGTTGAGATATATATATGTATATGTATATGTATATGTGTATGTATATATATATATATATATATATATATGTTCGATCGGGCCAACCAGGCCTTGATTAAGCACTCAGGCTGCACTAACCTTTATATATTGTGATATATTGCAAACTTTTCTTTGCATTATATACAAAAAGCTTTGGTAAATCTGTGTAGTGTGGCTTCTTTACTTTAATTTATTCCAGGTTATCTGTCTTTGGTGGCTTGGACAGTTATGAGGGATCATTTTCATTACATGATCAGAAAAATTTTGGCCCTCCTTTTTCTTTCCTGTCAGATTACCGCCATTTACCGCTTTCAGGGAGCTGTCAGTCAGGGTTGGAGGCCATGCTACCAGCCATCGCAGTCTAAGGTCACGACACTGACACTACCTCATCGCTTTAGTAGATATATGTCTGAATGACGTTATCCAGCACCACAGCAGTAGTTCACCCCAGGATGATCACATCTGTTCCCCGGGAAAGACGGCTTCTCTTGATCTCGATGCACCTCCTCCCTCCGCTGCCACCACTTTCCATTCTCGACCATAGAAGAGTGAGCAGACCGCTAATAACAGGAGGCTGTTTGTCTAGGGGCTCTGTGATCCAGGCTCACTGACTGCTTCCCATTCCGCTGGAAATTAGGCCCAGTCCCTGTGTCTGTGATTGTTTTAGTTCCACTAACAAATGATCTGAAAATAAATATATTGGCATATTTGTTTCTGTAATAATGGCTTCATTGTATTTTGTGTGTGTGTGTGTGTGTGGCATAGGGAGTATTGTACTTCCAGCATTCTTCTTTTTCCCTTCATAATGTTTATTTTCCTTATAGTATCTTCTTTGTTATTCCTCCCTCTGCTTTATCCCATTTTTCTCGTTTTTTAATTCTCGTCTGTGCGTCCTGTGCTTTTCTTTTATACGCTATTGCATAAGGTCCAGTGGCAGTACTTGGGACTCCCCCAGCCCTGTCTTGTGCGCATACATTAATAAGGAGCACATTGTGGTGTCTGTGAAGCACTGTAGAAGAAGATTGATCACCTGTATCTAGTTACCGAACACACACACAGACCTCCCATATGAGGACATTATAGTGATGTCATGCTTCTTCATTGCGGTTCCTCGTCGACTGTAACAGGACTACTGATCCATTCTGCACACAGTAATGAATGAGGTAAACATTGGTCAGGGTTTCTACTTGAGCAGCGTATTTGACCTCGTCATGCACGCAGTTTACTGACAGATGCAACCGTCGTTGCACTTCTGTTCTTTTTTGAGGATTTAGCTCTTTCCCTGATGTGGAGAAGTGTTTTGTAGTGTTTTGAAATTGCACTTTGTCTCAAAGGCTCTTTACATCTTGTGAGTTTGGTCATGAGATCACATTCAGATTTCACTTGACTGCACAAAACGTAGGGGTGGCACGATTTCATTTTTTCGGGTCCAGTTCCAATTCCGATACTGCGAGTATACAAATCCATCGATATCCATCTTTTACACAACTCAGCTGTTATTAATGCATTTGTTCAAAACCACTTTGGATTCAAAATGGAATATGGTTGACTTAATAAAAAATATGTTCCGCTTGGCCAATTAAAGCGAAAAGATATTAAGAAATATTAAGAAATTGGGTGAAGGAAAGTACTGGAGATGTGCTAGAGCTTTAGTAGTGAAGTCCGGGTGAAGGAAGTTCACTGAGCCATCAAACGTTTTTTGTTTCTATGAACGTAACTCCTCTGCATTCATTGGTTGTCAGTGGATATTACATTTTCTCATTTGATTTAAAAAGTCCTGTTACAGAGCCTTTTTTGCAAGAATAAACTTTACAGGAATTTACATCCATTAGTCACTTGCATAAAAGTAGAACCTCGACCATAAGTTTTTTCTTTTCCTTCAGTTTAGGTGAGTTACGAGGATGGAGACAGAATCCGATGTAAACCACGTTTCAACAATTGAGTTTTAGCAGCTCTACTGAATATTTTTCATTTCTTTTTAGCACATATGATGTGAATATTTTGTATCAATATGGTGCAAAGCAAGAAAATGATCATTTTAGATTAAACTTCATAAATAGTGGCCTTCATTCCATTTTTAAATTAACCCTTAAAAATGCATCGCGGCTCAGGTTTTTATATGCTTTTGTGTTCCTCCACTGGCTTCTTCATGGGAAGGAGTTCTTGTGAGCCCATTTCTTTCTCCTGAACCCTCCAAGATGCCTCTGATGCACATGCCTTTGCTTGTATTGATGTGAATGTTGAAAGTCTCACAAAGAAAACAACCGGACACTGCGGCAATTGTGATTGCTCTTGGAAAACAACATCGCTCTTCAAATGCTTGAGTGCTGCTACCTTGTATTAAAAAGGCCCAGGAAGCCCATTACGTCAATCCTTTATGGCCTGCTTACGTCTGCATGACTCTTCTTCTCACAGTAAAATGGACTTGGGGTAGTTTGGAGGGGAGGGGCTGTCATGCCTCTTTAGGGTTGCAACCTGTTTCACCCCTTTTTTCTTGGGGGTCCTTTTTGTTTTGTTTGCCTAAAGACAATAGTATGAGGGCTCTCTATACTTGAATCTCCCTCCCCAGTTTTATCCTTTTTAGTTCGTAATTAGTGCTGCACACTCCAAAAAATGACGGACGTGGGCACTGACGTTCACATTGACGTTGGTCTTTATGTTGGGTGCTCATTGTTCAGAGAATTGTGCTCGATTTGAAGAAAAAGCCATTCTCTTCACATTTTGCGTATAGCCACTCTGTCCTTCTCACGTCTTCTATACCTAAGTGCATTTCGTCTTTAGGTACTGATAGAGCAGTGAGATTTTTTTTTTTTTTTTGTCAAGACATTTGAATAGTGTTCAGGACAATGTCGCTACTGGTGTGGAGCCATCCTGGGAAAAGCTGAGGCTGACTTTTGTCTTCTTTATAGTGTGTTCAGAGCTCAGTAATTACTCCTCTACATGTAGTGAAATTTTCCCATTCTCCTGCCAATGAATGAACAACTGCTTTCACAATTTGCATATTCCAACCATGGTGGTTATGGAAAGCCATCATGTTCATTGTTTAAGTCAATTGCAGAAAACGAACTCTTGTTCCAAAAAAACCCCCAAAAAACAAATTCAGAAAATGAAGTTTGAGATAATTGTGCAACACCTCTGACAAAGTGTTGTGTAAAGTGTTTGTGTATTTGTGTTTATTAGGCACAGGTGCAGAGCTCTCGCGACAGTGACGTCACACACCAGCAGCGGACAGGAAGCGGGCGGCGGTTGCGTAAGGATGCGGGGTCGGGCACAGAGGTGGATCGGGCAGGTGGCAGCCCACTCTCAGAACAGGATTCAGGCATACTGGATGTAGAGGATGAAGATGATGAGGTGAGCAACAGTGATAGAAATGAGTCTGTCGTATGACATACAGATAAAATTACACCAAAATAATAGACAAAGATGAAAATCCTTATGAAGAAAGGTTGGCATAGACCTTAATTATTGATGCAAATACTTACAAATAAAAAACTATTTTCTACTAGATTTTGATGTTTTCCAACGTTGGAGGGGCCTGACATGGCTTCTGGTTTGTTCTGTGTACCTCATTTTATACTGATGGTGCAATCTGTATCAGATTGTACAGACTTGCTAGATATCTAGATAATGTATGTATTGATGTTGAAAATGTCTAGACTTTGGCATATCAAATGTGTACTTGTATTCACTCACTGACTGTTGAGTGTGGTTGTATTCACTACCCCCTTAAGCTGCAACCAGCTTGTTTGGAGCTTTTTACATCAATTGGGGCTTTCCTAAAAATTTTGTCTACTTTCGAGAGTAGACTTTAGATTACATATAAAACACTGTTTGCTACTTTGGAAAAAACACCTCGTCTCTACTGTCTAATGGAAGAAATCCCTTGTTGCACTGATGGAACTTTGAATGACAGAGAAAAAGGCTCAGTAGTTAGATCGCTTGATTAACACACACAGCTTCCTTCCTAGACCTGATGATGTTCTTTGGCTCGAGGCGCACTTGTGTCCTTTCCTTTTCTTGGCCCATTTCATCTCCCTGATTGTCTGTTTTGAAGACTGCCCCTCTTCTTTGAGACGGAAGATGAGAAAGATGTGTGAGAGACGTGTAAGGCATGTGAGACGTGCTCTGTAGCTGTGGCTGCTAATGACAGACAGGCGGATGAGCCGTTAGCCTTTTCCCGTAGCAGCAAACTGAGGGAATACTGACTCAAACACAAGGAGAAATGCTGTTGTTTATCAGAGGGTCAGCGCACCATCCAGTCAACAGAAGGCTCACATGATCTGCATAAACGTTGTTTGTACTCTGTTATTGTGAAGTTTCATCTCTTTGATTTAGCTTTGATTGAAACACAAAGAAGACACTGTTTTAAAATGTCATACCGCATGCTTTCTTGTGGCTTATATGTCAATGTCTGGTATTTTATGATTACACAATGCCTCAGAGCAGAGTTTCCTTGGTCCTGCGATACTGCCACTCTGTAGTATTTGTTTGTTTTTTCATGATCTCCTGGTTAATTTGTTTTTTTGGGTCAGGTAAAAGCTAAAAATGTCTAGTAATTAATGTTCCTTTGTAACCTTGGTATCAATAGTAATGCAGGTTAATTCATAACCCTGTCACATCAAGGCCTCACCAGTGTCCCTTAAATGTAGAGAAAAATCAATTGATGTGTGTGGACATGTTATTTTATCTGATAACATGCTAACCTTAGCAAAACGGTCTAAATTCCCTCCATTTGGCTCCATTTGAGAAAATTACACAGGTCAAAAGGTCAAAATCATCAGAGATAAGTTCATGTGGGTAATGTTTGTCATGTTTGTAGTGTTTTTCATGCTGATTTCAAATCAATATTTTTTTCCCCACATGTACAGTTTTTGTGATGAACCTAGTTATATATTGTATTATTAGCTTATAATAATCGTCTGCTGAGCGATTTTGAAGAAACAGTGGTAGCTGACTGACACTGATCATTATATCTTTGCCACAGTGTGAACCTTTCTGACTTCACACTGAAAATATTAAAACAGTTACTTGATTGGTGCTTGTATGCAAGTTTATTGCACATCTAAAATGACTCCTAATTCAAAAAGTTGACGTGACTGAAAAAAACTCAAAGCACTTCTGAAATCAGCATGAAAAACTGTTATTTATAATTTATACATTAAATTAATATTGGAATACCTTTTGCAGAACCCTGAATACAATATAACTTTTTACCAACAATATCATTAAACACCAGGTCTGAGAGTGGCGATCAGCTTTCTTCTGTGAACCAAAGGTCCTCTAATGCTGTTGTTGACCTGCAGCAGTTTACACGTGTTAACTTCGCTGCCCCTCTATTGACCTTTTTATTCCTTTCCTTCTTAACCAGTCTCTCCCTGCGTGTGCGTCATGCCACCTTCCTGAGGTTCCTAAAGCCGCTCTCATACGAGGGGCCCAGTCTGTGCCAGCCTTTAATCTGCCCACCTCTCTGTTGTTTTGCGGCTTCCTGGCACGCTGCAGTGCCCAAGGTCACCGATCAGTGGCCTCCGCTTGACCCTGTGCGACCTCCTTTACCTTTCCGGTTACTCAGTCACAGCCCTGGTTTAAACGACTGCCCTGGGGGAAGACATTTGTTCACACTGTCCCCACGCTCTCCCTCTGGTGTTGGCACTAGTACCCAGGTGATTGTTTTCCTTTTGTTCACTCGAAGATATTGTTTGGTGCTGTTCTTCCCCTCTGGAGCTCTGACTCGGCTGCCTCTGTGGCCCTGCTTGCCTTTCTGTGGGCATCGCATGAAAGCCGGCACTGTTTATCTGCCATCAGTTTGGTAAATCTTTGGGGAGTTATGCATTTCTGCAAGGGTTGGAGAAGAAGGGATGGGGTCAAATGTGTTTGTGAAACATAAGTACTGGCTGTACTTGACTCTATCGACTTTTTCAGTTTTTCCATTTGGTAAATCTAGTACCTAGTATATTTCATGGCTACAAAGAATCAAGAACACCATCCCCTCAGTATTCTCTATTACTACTTTGTTTGCCGTGTTTTTAATGGATTATGACGGTTTCTTGTGGCATCACTGGTTACATTGATGGGGTCCTAACTGCAAGCTGGGTCAAGACAGTACCCTGCAGGTGAAAAATGACTTTAGCTTAACACACAAAGCTGTTGTCCACAGAGTAGTCTCAACATAAACCAATGGCTTTTTTATTGCTGGGTTTAGTATTTTTTATTTGTTTTATCCAGACAGACAGTCATTTAATTAAATATTTTTATGAGCCTACGTTGCCAGGATTGTTAATAATTTTCATATAGAAGACAAAAAAAAATGACACGGTAAAATGTGACTGGACAACGTTTTAGTTTCCATAATTTTTTTGTATTATTTTAAACACGTTTCGCATATTAGTTGCTTTTTAAAAATGTAAATGTTTGTTCTGTCATGAAAATGGAACATGTCGAAAATAAATGGTCAAACAGGACATATCAGCTTGTTGTCCACATTCAATGTGGAATTCACCCTCATCTCTTTGATTCTGACACACGAGTCAATAGAGACACATCCCTTAAATTTGTCCTGTGAATCTCTCTGTTGTAGGTGTCAGGCGCTCAGGACTTGGTGGACTTCTCACCCGTGTATCGCTGTTTACACATCTACACTGTCCTGGTAAGTGCGTTGCACTCTCTTGGGTTTGTTTTTAACTCTTATCCTTTGTTAAGTCTTGAGATTTTGTAAGTCAGTGTGTGAAGTGTTCTCTGGATCTCAGCCACAAAGGCCTTGTATGTTTTTACAGCAATGCTTGTATCCTCCTACACGCACTGCAGTTCACACTCGCACTGTCTTTACTACCATTATCTGTTCTGTGTCTTTTATGTGGTCCTCTGACCAAAACCATGCAGATTTCATTGGTGTCTTTGTATGTTTGTGTCTGTATTGTTCTCTGTAGGGGTTGGGGAGAGACTGTATACAAATGACATGTATAGGGACTGCATAAGCTGTATGGAGTGTAGAACAAAGCTGGATTTGTTTCCGCCTAGTATACTGCTATTATATTCCCATCTGGCTTCAGAGTGGTCAATATCTGTAGGGTCCTGGGATTCCGGAGAGAGTGCCATGATGGATTGGTCAGACCTTTTGTTAACCAGGATAATGTAGTTACCTCTATTTTGAGGTAAACTGACGTGCGCCAATTCACTTTTGTACTGTTAGACTTCTTTGAGCGCTGAAGAGGAGTTCTGAGCAGGAGTGATTGTGTGTGTGTGTGTGTGTGTATGTTTTTGCATGCACTTGTTTTTTTTTTAGCTAAACGTCAGGTCTTATGCTCTCCACATCCAAGATCCGACAGAAGGAGCGCACGTACAGTAGCCTTTCAAATTGGCGGCTGGTGAGAAAATCATGTGAATAGAAGAGGAAATGTTTCTCTACCCTGGAGACTTTGGGAGGTTGTTTACTGTTGTCCCATGGCACTGAGGGTAGTGAGAAAAATGGAACTGTTTGGGTTCAAATTGCAGCAGAAGTGACCACACGGTTCTAGCTCAGGAAGGGAAGGTTTAGAAACAAGGTATAAGATGCTTTGTGAAGATGGAAGAGCGCAAACAATAGAGAAGAACATTTTTGAAGTGCCTATGGCTCATAGTCACTTCGCGGAGGATAAACAAGCGCAATAACCAAACAAAGGAAAAGCAGCTTTCCTGGAAAAGTGTATGCCCCCAGAGTACAGACAATGTAAAATTTTAAGCATATAAACAATATTCATATATTCTTGGAGAAAAAGACACATTGGTAACTTTAAGTCGATTTCAACCAAAGAACCTGTCAGGAAACAGGGATATTGGGTCAATGCAACTTAACATAATTACAATTTAATATAGGCCTGGCCTCCTGGTCTCTAAACCCTAAGAGATCACACAGTGCTCTTTCCTTTTGAAAAAACACTCTATAGCACATTTGTGAAGGACTATGTTCCCGGAACACACATGTAGTCTACATTCTTTAAGGACTGGCTTCTAAAAAGTGTGTACATTCACAGGAAGTTTTGTTGAAGTGGTAGTTGACTTAGTGCCCCATTACTAATACAATTTACAAACTTTATGTAAACACTTCACTGCTGTAATATGACAAAATGGAGTGCATGTTGGCCTGAAGTGCACCAGGTGAAGAACAGAGGGAGCTTTAAGAATGAAGAGGAGAAAAAAAGCAACTGTTTGGTGATGACCCCTGGCAAGGTAGAGCTTTTTCTCCCCTCATAGTCTGCTCTGACTCCCGGCTTGGTTGTTCTCCAAACGTCTCAGGATTGAGAGGGTTAGAGAATGATAGAAATACAGAAAGAAAAGGATGACCCAGGCATGTACCGGACCATAAGGATTGTTCCAGGAGGCAGGACCATACTTGGGGCTGGCTCTTACAATTTTTTTGTGTTCTTTGAATACTCAGTTGAGTTTTCAAATGAGTACTACCCTTAAAACTGTTTTTGATTTCACAGTTAGCCATAACGTTATGAATTTGAAACAAATGTTTTTTTTGGAAGCAGAGAGATAAATATACTATTATGTTGAATTTTGTTGGCTAAGGATTATTGCTAATTTAGTTTTCCAGGTAAAGTTCCATCGCAGCTGAAATACCTTTGATCGATTTTGTTAAAGTCAAACTCATCATTGTAGAGGGAACATGACCGTGTTCAGACTTTAGCTAATGCTACCAGGTTGCATTTGCTAATGCTACAATTTAGCTAATGATACAGTATTGGCATTTTATACTAGTTTTATAACAAAATGGTGTAATAAAAGCCAGTGTATTCTGGTGGGGTCTGAACAGCTAACAAAAGAGAACTAAAACTGAATTAGAAACTGAATACTAGACAAATTATTCAGGCTACTACTGGTAATAAGTTTTACATTAAATTTACATTATTGCATTTTAGACTGAACACACGTCTGTTATTAGTTCCTTTTTATCAATTCAACACTCACATGCTAAGTTGATGAGATGCATGGCTGATTAATTTACATCTGACCTAATTAAGTTTGTTCCGAAGAAAATGTAGCAATGAGAATACATTAATAATAATAATAATAATAATAATAATATTATTATTATTATTATTATTATTATTATTATTATTATTATTATTATTATTATTATTA
>JBBPDB010000011.1:11029326-11049134 GCA_037974465.1 Brachypetersius altus
TTCCAGTTAAGTGTACCATATGCATCAGACGTTTAGCCAACGTTCCGTGGGCGTGACGTCTGAGGCTGAGACTAGTGTAAAACAGGTTAGTTTGTTTTGTAAAGGGTCTTGTTATGTTGGGAGTGGCCTCATTCCAGGGCTGGCCATGTTTTGAGTTGCGATTGTATTATAAATACTACTCTTTGGGTTTTTTGGTTTGTCGGTTCACTGTTATCCACCGTCGTTTTCCATGCCTCTTACGTTTCTTATGTATGTGTTTTGGTTTCTAAAAGCCTATTGGCCCTCGTGCCAGTGTTTTGTTTTCTACAGGTAAAAAAAGAAAACAAAAGAATGGAGGTCTGCTTCTGTGCCTCCTGCTTTCGTGAGATGCGACAAAACATAACAGCTATTAGCTAAATATTTCCAAACAGTAAAGGCAGAGTTAAAGCAAGCCCCTGTAGTTTGATATTTCTGATGAGGCAGCTAATTTGATATTTTCTGGCTTTTAATTCATTTATTTTGTGGATTTAAGAAACAGTTAGGAGGGCAGAGGCCCTGCTACACCAGTTGAAATGTTAACACAGCATTCCACAATCCATAGTCAAACATGGTAGTGTTAGTGTGATGCTTTGCTGTTTCAGGGCCCAGATGACTTTCCATAACAGAGAAAACTATGAATTCTAAACCATTCACTGTGACAAACAAACAAAAATGGAGGAAAATAATTTTCAAAAATGGCTGAGAGTGCAGAGTAGACAGGCGTGACTGATTATTGATTAGAGGGCTATTACTGCAGAGCGCTGTGATTTAAGCTGTGAAAAGGCCAGCACTGTGGTAAAGAACACACTGTTCTTTGCAGCTGATTTCTATCATCCTGTATTACAGTATACAGTATAATCATACAGTATTAGCTCCATGAACCTTCAGTGGTGAAAGTTTTCCACTTTGAGTGGTACATTCACCTCTGCCACTTTGAAGGATGGCTTCTGATCTTCCGCATGATCTTCTAACTGTTAATTTATGACTTGGCACAGCCTGCTGTGATACAGAACCTGTTTAATTTCTCATTAACACCTTAAATAATGGCCAGGAGCCACCAGACCAAACAGAACTTAGCTAGCTTGCACTGTTGTTCAAGTTGGCAGTAAATAATTGGCCTGTGAATGTAATTTAAATACTTCACTAAATGTGCAGTATCCGCTGTAGAACATTCATCGCTATATACTTAGGAAAGCCTGTAATCATGACCATGATTGTGATAAAACTGTCATAATAATAATAACAATAATAAGTTTAATTTGTATAGCGCCTTTCCTAAGCTCAAGGACACTGAACAATAACTAACAATCAGTCAATAACAATAGCAACAGTTCACACAACAATTGGACATAAGGCGTTTGCCTGGTCCGACGACAAGTGGTAGCAGTTGCAGACCACGCAGAGATACAAACATTCAAACTATATACATCTAGTACAGCAGTATAACAGAGTAAACAGTATAATTAGGAATGATAACATTGTTCAAACAGGTAAGTTTTGAGTTTAGACAAACTCTTGCAGTGTGGTGATCGAACGAAGACCCAAGGGGAATGCATTCCAAAGCTTTGGGGCCGTGACAGAAAAGGATCTCCCGCCCATAGAAACAAGGCGAGTTCTTGGTACAGAAAGTAGTTGCTCCCCTGAGGATCGGAGAAGACGAGAGGGAAGATATGGAGAAAGGAAGTCAGAGAGGTACGGTGGTGTTAGACCATGAAGTGACTTAAAAGTAAGGAGAAGAATTTTATAGGTGAGGCGCGAAGAAACGGGAAGCCAGTGGAGGTTAATAAGAATGAGAGTAATATGATCAGACCGTTTAGAAGAAGATAACATACGTGCCGCCGAGTTTTGTATACGTTGCAGACGGGATACGGAGCGTGCTGGTAATCCAGAAAAAAGAGCATTACAGTAGTCGAGGCGAGAGGTAATAAATGCATGTACATTAAAGCCTATAATAATGATTAGTAGTAAATACATTTGAATGAGACATACAAATATATTTATTTCATTAGTGCAATCAAATGTCATGTTCAGGAGTTCAGTTGCATCAGGGGTGTTGGGAAGAGAGTAAATTCAGACGTGTACAGGCCAGTAGTGCTTGAGGGTCTGCATTGAGAACCACGTATCTAATAGAAATTTCTATATTAATTCTGGCACAGACATTCAGTGAATATGTTGAGATTAGATTTGGCCCCTTTTATTCCATCAGGAGAGGAAATGAAAGAGGAAGACTTTTTCTCCCATGACACTATGTTTAATATTTTTTTTATTGAGTTGGTTAATCCATACATAGGAATCATATCCACAGTTTATATGAATTTTGAGCACAAAGGTTTTAAGATTGAAATTACTATAGTTTATTAGATAGTTGCAGCTATAATGGAAAACAGAGATAATGTGGTTGAATTCTAACACAGATTACTTTAGAATGACTTTAGTGAAGTGAGCTTCTGCTAACTATAGCATTGGACAAATGTGTAATTATACAGATGCTTTTGTTTGCACCCAGACATGCTCCCGGGGTAATTTCTGAGTCATTTAAAGGTCTTGCGAATCTTTCTTCCACCAGTCTCTTCTTTACCCGCCACACACACACTGGCCGAGCTCCTTGGAGTGCTACTCTCCATCTGCCTCTTTTTCCCTCGCACTGAGGAGGATAAGGGTTGCACTTGGGTTTGCCTGGGTCAGGCTCTTTTCACCCACAGGACATTTGTATCAGGGAGGAAACAGACCTCTGTTTTGCCAGGAATTGTAGGGGTCTGGCGGAGGAGGTCCACGTTGAGCAAGAATGCGCACGTCCTCTGTGAACGGGGTCAGGCCCAATCATGGATCTTTTAACCTCTCTAGTATCTCTCTCTGGGACCTGCTTATGTATTGTGCGTGACTTTTTCCCCAATGTTCCCTGTGTAGTGTTCAAAAGAGTTTTTCAACAGAAATTGTTCTTATTGTTATGTTTTAACGTCCACCCCGCTTACCCGGAGTTGTCCTTGTACACCTCAGGTTTTTTTTCCATCAGTCATTGATGCCATAAAGGCTAAACAACAAAACTTGACCCTGTAAAGTTCCTACTGTGTGAGACGTTGGTTCAGCTTTTTGTATTCAATTTGGTAATATATACAACTCACTATGATCTAGAACAGCGAGCCAGACCAAAAAAAAACCTTATAGAACTGCAGTGGAACAGCATCCGTCATCATAGGAACTGGCTCTGTTTTTTATTCGGATCCTATTGCTCTAAACTAAAATAAAAATAAACCTTAAAGCTGAAATGTGATCAGCAAGGCAATACATGACATTAAACGCAAAAATGAATTAGTAGCTGAATGATATAGACTAAAATACAGTTAAACATTTTTGCATGACGGTGGACTAGTAGGTTTGAATCCTACCTTCATCATACTACCACTGGGTCCCTCAGCATGACCCTTAACTCCAAGTTGCTCCAGGGAGGCTGCCCCCTGTAGTTAGGGAATGGAAGTTGCTTTGGATAAAAGTCTTCTAACTGCTGTAAATGTTTTATAGTTTACTCTTTTTCTGTTATATTCTCATATTACTATATTCACATTTCTGAACCCAACTCTAAACAGCATTTCGCTTGGTGGACATGAGGCCTACCACTGGGAACCTTTAGTCTTATCTGTGGCCCAGAGAGAGGGAGCATGTGCTCTGGTCTTGCTGCATGATTAGCCCTTACTTCAGAGGAACTGACCAGGAGAAGATGATAACCCCAGCACAAGAGCACTGTTTTCTTTCTTTCTTTCTTTCTTTCTCTGTCAGTCCACCCCTGTTAGTATCTGCTCTTTTTTAAACTTGGGACCTGTGTTCTCTACTCTGCAGACTTGCTCAGATAAGGAGCTGCGCTGGAATGGAGGTCGGCAGGGACAGTCAGTTTTGAACACTTTTGGAAAGTTGAATTGTCCAAGCCCTGTAATGAATGAACCTTTTTGTTTTTTGGACTAGAAGGCCCCTCCTGTAATCAGTCTAATTTGTGCTTTGTGATTAGTAAAGGCCAACTGATTTGCCCTTATTTGAAGTTGATTGTGACTCTTTCATGGAAATCATTGTGGCTTATCACTCTATTATTCCAGCAAAAGAAAGCCAGATTGTTTTATATAATCCACCCTTTTTCTTCGTCGTCTGTTCACTCTCTTTTTCGTTCAGTGTCTTTTCTCGCTCTTTTCACGATGATTGATTTGCGGCTGTCAAATCCGTTCCCAGCCCGGTGTCCAAAGCTCCTGTCTCGAACCCTTTCTGATGCGTGTTTTTTACCCAGGGTGACCGGGATACGTTTGAGAACTACTACAGGAAGCAGAGGAGGAAACAAGCCCGTCTAGTGTTGCAGCCACACCCTAACATGGTATGCGTTCACCTTTCCACTGCGTTTGTGTTGTCTCCATGTTTCTGTCTTACACTTTTGGCCTTTCAGAGCCAAAGTAACCCTCCCTCACATCTTCACTGCACATCCCACACTAACAGCCATGTTTACGAGGTAAGTCAAGAAGAAAGATTCAAAAAAGAAAGTAAAATTCAAAAAAGAGCATTCTGTGGTCTGATGGTTAGGAAGTTGCCCCAGTGATCAGAAGGTTGTGGGTTTGAATCCCTGGACCGCTAATGGCACCACTGAGGTACCCTTGAGCAACGTTTGTCCCCACACATTGCTCCCAGACAGCTTCACTTGGGTGAATGGGTTAAATGCAGAGGTCTGATCAGTAAAGTGTATGTGTGTATATATATATATATTTTTTTTTTTTTAAATGCCTAAAAACTGGTTTTGTGCCCAAATCTGCATAGTGACTTATATTCATGTAACATGCAGAAATGCGGTTACTGCATTGTTGGTGTGATTGGTCCACATAACCCACTTTCTTTTGAGGTATATAGTTCTTTTGTCATTTGAAGTATAGCACCAGTCTCAATGGGGATGTTTACTTATGCAAAAAGAAGTTACATGACAAACCATGATGACACCATCAGTATAGACTGACCTGTATGTGCACCACCCACAAATGCAAAGTTCTCAGCTTAATCTAACATTATAGTGTGCTCAATTCTTTGTTAAAATAGCTACAGTTTCAAGATTATTTTCAAGTAATATTGGATTTGAGTTTCTTAGAGCGTTTTTACAATTGACAAATTGATGAGATTGGGTTCTAACCTACAGCTGGTAGGTTTCACAGTAACTGGATTTTGGTAACATTTACATGAAGCATGTCCAGCATTGCAAATTCAGTTAAGATTTAATGTATTTGTAGCCAGAGTATATATAGATCTATTAATCAGCCATCATAATCAGTTACACGAGAAGATGCAGATAAAGACACTGATGTTAATCTGTTATTAGTTCATAACCTGATCAAATTTAATTTCACATTATTTTTACAACCTGGACACCTGGACACTTGGTTTGAACCAAATTTGGGTTTTTAAGGTCCAGAACTGTTTGTACTCCTCTGCAGTCACTATTGTATCTATCTGTATTATAAGGCTTTTATGAATTCTGTCTCCATCAAAGAGAAATATGATTTTTTCAGATTAGCTGTGTTCTGTTTGTTCTTATAAATGTTCTTGTAAAGGCATAAGAGTGCAGATTTTAACTTTCTGGTGCAATGCTTTATATTTTCTCTCTTTGGGCCGTGTGTGGACTGAAGCATGAAACACTAGAGGGGTACAGGCGGTACTTCAATCAGATAGTAGGGTAAGTTTTGTTGTTGTTTGTTGTTTTTATTAAGAACACTAAATGTAATGAAAATCATTTTTGCCACTCATTATCTCTGAAGGAAGGAATGAAATATGTCAAGCATGTCATGACATTCAGATTCATGCCATAGTCGTTCAAAGCTCAATGTCCGAATCCCCATTCCCCCCACTCAAATGCACCCCTCCTTTCCAAAATTCCATCCTGGGGCTGTTGGAAAAGCTGCCAGGCTGCAGGATTTATGGGCTCGGGGATGTGGAGTGGCAGATGGGTGTTATTCCAAGCGTCTGGATGGGAATATGGGGAAGGTCGACGTCTGGAGCTGAGGCTTCCGCAAACATCCTGGTGGCACGGGCCCTTCCCTGGGCGCTCCCACTGCGGGATGACTGGGAATTGGATGTGCTTCCCACTAGACCCAAAATCCACAGATTCCTGGGCCGTGACATGGTCATGCGTGATCAGACCTGCATCTCCTTATTGTTGGCTTGGTATAATTCTAACACATTAGCAAGTGGAGGATGTCTTTAATATATTTTTTCTTTTGTTCTGTTCTTGCTCTTTAGTTTCTTTGTAGTGGAAGACCATATACTACATACAACACAAGGTCTTGTGAACAGAGCTTATGTGGAGGAGTTATGGGAACTGGCTCTGTCAAAGACCATTGCAGCACTACGCACCCATTCAGTAGGTCTAAATAGCTTATCCATCAATGGATCATATATATGTCTATAATTTGTTACACCATTTGTTACCTAGAATGTCCTGTTACTGTCTGCCTTACTGTCTCTCCTAAATCATCTGCTTGGTTTTGTTTCTAAACAGTCCTACTGTACTGACCCTGACCTAATCCTGGATCTGAAGAACCTCATAGTCCTTTTTGCAGACACACTGCAGGTGGGTTGATTTAGTTCTTGGGAGTCTAGAATTCCTCCAAATGTTCATGTTGTTTCTTCCATAAATGCAATAATGTGTCGGATTAACTCCAGTTAGGAAGCTGTTGTGCTTCGTGTTTTAACTAGAATCTAGAAGGTGCAGCAGTAACAAGGGCATTTAAACAGAATTTATTCTGATCACATATTATGCATGTTGTTCTTCTTTTGGCTGCTCCTGATTAGGGGTTGCCACAGCGGATCTACCGTCTGCAGTTTCTTCTCTCCTCTGTATCTTCCTTTCTCAGTCCAACTGCCTGCATCTCCTCCACATCCATAAACCTCCTACTAGGCCTTTCTCTCTGCAGCTCCATCCTCAGCATCCTTCTCCCAGTACACTCAGTCTCTCCTCAGCATCTTCCTCCCAACACACTCAGAGTCTCTTCTCAGCACATGTCCAAACCAACACAGTCTTGCCTCTCTGACCTTTCCTCCAAAAGGTCCCAATCGTGCCGTCCCTCTTATAAACTCATTCCTGATCCTGTTTGTCCTTCTCACTCTCAATGTAAACCTTAACAAATGCCTTTTGTTATAGTTTATTATTGGCGAAAGAAACAAATATACCAGTTGGAACTGCTGCAGTAAGCTGCAGACTTGGTCAGAATGGGAAATCTATAGTGAAAACTAGTTTTAAGTGATATAAATAAGTCTAAAAAAAGACTAATTGTTTTTCTGCGAATGACTTAATCCTTTTGCTGCTTCTTGCTTTATAGGGCTATGGGTTTCCAGTGCACCAGCTGTTTGACATGCTGCTTGAGATGAGAGATCAATATGGAGAGATTCTTTTAAAGAAATGGAATCAGTCCTTCAGGTCTGTCAAGTTTCATGGTCATTGTAAGGGCTGCACTGAAGGATGTACAGGAGGAATAAAGTGCACACTTTAAACTTCAATGTTGCATACCAAAGTTCTATTTTAGATGCTTTATTTGTTGTCCCAGTGAGCTGCGAATGCTTCGTTTTTTCAACCCGTAGAGGAAAGGGAAACCATAGCAAGCAAAGATATTTGAAATTAGTGTCCAGCACAATAGAGGTGATAATATTCCTCGAAGGAGAAACATTTTCTTTAGAAGCTTTTTTTTCTTCCATGGTTCACCATGGTTTTATATGCCATTAAAATTATTCGGAAACCATAAAAATGCCGGCCTATTGTGAAAGAGCTAGACTTCAGAGCTCCTTGGAGAGATACTGTTAAGACTTGCTAGGTTCAGTCCTGAGAGCGGATGCGATCGAAAGTTTGGAACGACCTTGTCAGGATCCCTGTTGATTCCTGTCAGAGACCCTTGGCTTACTGTGTAAAGACTGAAGGCCTTGGATTTCACTCCCTTGGAGTTGTACAGCTCTGGGAATGTGAAGGAAACTCAAGGAGTTGTCACTTATTTCTATGTTTATTCATTATTTTCAATGCCTTGTTATTTTTATTATTATTAGTTTCGAAAAAGCAGATATTGTTTAACCACATAGACCTCTTAAAGAGCCGAGGTATTTAAAGCACATCTGGGTTTGTGGAGACATTGTGACCTCAAATGTCCTTTTATCATTTTGACTTTTCAGGCAAATTATTGATCAGGACAATTATAGCCCCATTCCTGTGGCAACAGAGGAGGAGTACCGGCAGATCACAGGCCAGTTCCCTTTCCAGGACCCAGAACTAGAGAAGGTCAGTCACAAATACTGATGGATGTTATTTGGATTTTGTCTAGTTGCATGTCTAATTGCTAGCATGTTGGTGATTGTATCTGATGATTGATGGTTGCCAATAATTTCCACTTTCTTTAAACCAGATGTCTTTTCCGAAGAAGCTTCCATTCTCCGAGTTTGTACCCAAAGTGTACTCGCAACTCAAAGAGTTTATCTATGCCTCTCTCAAATACTCAGAGGATCTGCATCTTAGGTAAAACACACACACACACACACACACATTAATGTCTGCTCTGTTAAACGAAAAGCAATGTGTTTTGGCTCTAAACCAAGTTTGAGTTTGTATGATATCTATTCCTCAAACTCCTTAGTACTGTGTTGTATGTTCAGAGACCTCTAGACTGTGATTGGCCCCAGTGACAGATTGGTGGGAGCATCACTGGACAGAGCAGACCTCGAGTGGTATTGAGTGTCTGAAAGACATACACAGATTTCATTTCAAGTACAACAGTGCGTTGGCAAGTCTGATTTTGTTTAGTTTAGTTTCATTGTTGAAAGTGTACTGCCAGTTTAAAGCACCTGCACCAAACCCTTGGTTTGCAGACATTATCTCAGTACTTGGGACTGATTCAATCTACCTTCTTTGTTACCACTGAGCTTAAGTCGCACACTTTATTAAATGCACAGTACTGTTAGGTACGCTCTAACTTGTTAATCACGCTTCTCTTTGTAAGTTCATCAGCGAACTGCACACTGAAGTTTTGTTTGTGTTGATCTTGGATTTATTTGGCGATTACTAACTCATTACAGGGGTCAGGAGACTAAGTAAAGTAGATCCAAGTAATTCAAGTGACCTGCCTGAGTGGGGACACTTTCAGACATGGGCGTTGTCTGGCTAAGCTTACTGAAACACTTAAAGCACTATTAAGTAAATCTATACTAGCATTTTTTGACTTTGAACTTTATGTGCTAGTGTTTCATTAGATGGCTTGTATATGTAGACACATTGTGATTTGATGTGATGTGACCCCTAACCCCTTCCCCCAAATCCCCTGATCAGAATGGTAGGTCGTCGGGTTAAGGTCAGATGTCACGCTCCACAGGACCTTTGACGGCAGTGGTTCCGGCCAAGCGGAAGCATCGGGCAGGTCCTGATTGAGTCTCTTTAAAAGCTTCTAGTTCTCTTGCACAGGATTGTTTGATGTGTGCTTTGGATTCTCAGAGTGAACAGCACATCAGGGCTGGTTACTTTCGAAGCTGAACTGATCCCTTGGCTTCTTTTACGTACACTTTTGAGGCGTGAGTTGCAGGTGACAAGGTCACTGAAAAGCCATAGAAGAGGAATCCTATGTTTCCTGAGACACTTATTTCTGTTTGTAGGGTTTAGATGTCTGGTCTTGCATCCCAAAACCAGTAAACAAGACTCAATGGGAGTAAAGCCAGAGACAATCAAGACTTCTTTTTCTCCTAAATCGCAGCATATCTGAACCACCCAGCTAATCTTTTCCTGTCTGACCTCATGTGAATTCAGCCTCGCAGACTTGGCTGACTTGCAGACTCTGCTTAGTGCAGAGTTTTACTAATAAAGTTTGGTGTCACAGTATGTTCCAAGTATATCACAGTATTTCAATATCAGGATTTAATTTGCATTTATAAAGCACTCTTACCTCTTGGTGCTCTATAACAATATAAAACCTAACATTTTTAATTCCTTTTTTGTATCTATTTAGCACAATAATGCACAAATATTTTGTGTACAGGTATAGTGCGAGTACTGTGCACTGTGAGAGTGCAGTTGCTTGGATTTTTCATTGAACTTCATTGATTTTGTGTTTGGAGCATCCCGATTGCAATCTTGCACTTCCAGTAATCCCTTCGATCAATGTGCATCATGTTACATCAGTAAATGAGATTTATATATATATATATTATAGCTCATGACCAACTGCTCTGAAAATCAAGGGGATTTTTTTGCTTTGGAAGTTCAGGAAGCAGACTAGCCTCCATGCACTTGTGCCGAACAGCTTTTGAAACTGAACCCTTAAGCCGTCTCGGGGGATCAGATGTTAAGAAAGCCTGAATCGAGGAGTCCGGAGGGTTAGATATCTCCACTAATGCTGCAGGCTCTTGTTCTCTCAATGGACTGCCGCGTCTGCGGCCACAGCTTGGCTTGGCTTCTCCTCCTCTCTTTCTCGCTCTCCTTTCTCCTCACATCCACCAGACACGTCCTGTGTGGTTTTCGGAACGTGGCCGATCCTCATGCTCGGGTGTCAGTTAAAATTCAAAAATAAACATTCCCCCGGCCGCTGCAAAGACCATGCCTCAGTGTGTGGGGTCCCGGGGTTCCAGATCCAGCCAGAAACCCCGTTATACTCACTGCTAATTTAACAGCAATGACAAATAAGAACTCCACTGGGTGTTTTTTTTTACATATTTGACACATTTCCCTGCAAATATTTGTCTTTTTTTAGTACAGGACCATTTGAGTAGGCAGAACAATGGGACCAGACAGATCTGAGTCCAGGTCTCTTATGAAGGAATCGGAGTGCGTGCGCGTGTGTACGTCCTGTGTGTGTGTGTGTATGTCCTGCGTGTGTACGTCCTGTGTGTGTGTGTACGTCCTGCGTGTGTGTGTGGGTCTTTGCTTTGGTTTTGCCAAGATAATAGTTAGTTAGCTTTTTTTATTAAAACATTATGTATGTATCGGTGTTAAATGTCCCATGTTCCAATTCATGTTTAGCTTCTACATTAAACAGGCTGCCGTTTATGTTTATGTTTATGTAAATGTGTGTTTTTAGTGATATTATAACTGCAACACTACTTGTTACTGTTAATGGAATAAAGCCGGTTAATTAGGCCTGGATATGTAAGTAAGTGGTTTATTTAAAGAAATGGACTGTTTTTATAGCTCAGTGTGGATTACAGTGAATGGTGTGTTTTGAAACAGCGTTTACGTGCTGCATTAAAGCCTTATTTTGTTAACGTGAACGACGTTTTAAAGGCATGTACTGAAAAGCTTAAATGTTAATGTTTAAACAGGTGAATGTTTTTGGTCAGAATGAATAGTGATATTACAAAAGGGATGAAATGTTGGTGGCATTATTCCCAAACTAAAATAGATGTTGTTGCTACAATTTACTTGATTTATTCCTCAAAATAAACCTGCGTGATTTTCACAGTGTTATTGCAAGCTGATGTGCTCAGTGGTACCAAAGCATTATTAAAGGCCGAGTACCCCTAAATGTTAACAGACAGGCATTTATTGACATTCATGTGTGAGGATGCAGGGGTTGAGTTGTTGCTGTGGGAAACGTAGTGATTGACAGACCAAAGCAGGTGAGTGTCGGTTCTGTACTTTGTCCAGATTAGACCACCGGAGGCAATTAAGTCTTGTGGTTTCTCTGCACTAATATTAAGACGAGGTGCACTAAGAGGGGGAGGGAGTCTGCTGTGGTCCACACACACAGGTGGTTGGAGACTAGACGTGGGGAATTTCATTTAAAGTTCAAAATGCCTCTGATCCAAATGTCTGCTGAACTTTGAACCTCTGGGGGGAGGGGAAAGAGGGTCCTTTTAGCGTTTTGAAGTTGTTTCACAGATGTTTAAACGGTTCCGTTTAAAAACGAAACCATTGATGATCTACATGAATGTGATGGTTCAGTAGTTCATAAAGGGACAGCTAGTTTGGCTTTTAGGCCACATTTGATGAATCAGTGAACAAGGGCCCAGTACAATACGATCCATCTTTCTCTCCTCCCCTGCACACACATTTCCTGCTCTTTGTTTCCCCTAATGGGCTTAATTAACCTTCTGCTTTGCAGCCATCTCCCTGCATGATTTTCCCTCTCTTCCGTTTCACTGCGATATTCTTATATTCGGGTATTTTTAGGGTCAGTTTGCTGGCAAGGTTTTGCACAGGAAACTGAGAGCCTCAATGAGGGAGTGAACACATGAATGGATTTTATGGATAGCTAAAGTTATTACAGTCGTGGTGCTCGACTCATCGCATGGCATTTCCAGTGGTTCACCCTTTCTCTGTCTCAGTCTCTGCACATTTGTGGTCAGCGGATTTCTCAGGACGACACAGCCAATTTCCTTATTGCTCGTCTGTAGGCCTCCGCCAGTATTGTTGTCTTAGTTTCAATGTATCCACATGAGCAAGGGCTACTCGAGTGCATTGACATCTGTGCTTCCATTAAAATGGCTCCTTTCCTCAGCTTCTTTTATTTCTCCATTTTGTTCCCTCTCTCGCTCCATCAGGTTGTTTTTTGCCAAGCTCTAGCCTAAGGAAATTCTTTCTCCCCTCCAAAGAGAAGAACGTTTTTCAAATTCTTCCTCTGGTTCTCTCAACACAACTAGACACAATTTAGTAATTTGGGAGGAATGTGTTTGGTACCCAAGAACTGAGAAGTATAATGTTTTTGGTCTTGATTTGGATCGCATCACATAGTCGATGCACCCTGTTCTTTCCCCCCCCCCCATCTTTCCCGTTAACCTTTTCTTGAGGGAGGTTGAGAAGATGCTTCCAGCTGTATAGTAACGAGGAGCACAGACCACCAGCAGCCTTAATTAGCCCCACTTGTACTATTTCCTGACTCCCTCAGCACCAAATTTCACTCTTCCACAACGAAAGTGGAAAAGTGGTGCCCCCCCTCAGCTATTTGGATCTTCTAATTTACAGCGTAGCGTGTAGGTGTGGGTCCTGCTTGTTCTCCAGTGTTGGAACATGTAGAGCTGCAGTCCACAGGGTGTCGTTGCTGTCTGTGGTAGACCCCCCCGGCTCTGTGTGCTCTCTCCCTGTCCCTCTCTGACTGCTTCGTTGCGCTCTCTTTGGGTCTCTCAACCAGGAGTTCTGGTTCCTCTCTCAGGGTTTGGAGTAATTTGGCTTTCAGGCTTGTGGTTTGCTGGGAATAATGCATATTCAAATCTGCTCCACAGAACATTTTGTTTATTGTTGCAGTTCTCAAAAATGTCCAAGTAAGGTTGCAGCTGCAGCAGTTGACAGATGGGCCTCGCGCTGAAATATTGTTAGTCTTTCGCAATCTGTACAAAACCATATGGAACTGCTCCTGACATGCCTATAGCTTTTATGCACAATGGCGATCTGCAGGTCCATTCGCTTCTTACTTCAACAGCTCTCTGGTTACACATACAGCAATGCTTGTTAATGGAATATGATTGTTTATGTATTTACATTTTTTTTTGGGTCCAGTTCCACAGAAATTGATGACATGATCCGAAAGTCTACTAACCTGCTGCTCACAAGGACCCTCAGTCACTGCCTGCAGTATGCCATCAAGAAGAAAAATGTTGGATTAGCAGAGGTGAGATACTGTATTTTGTGCTTTAAGGGTGGGAGGCATGACGGATATCCTGAAACGGACATTCTCTTGATTCACAACAAGTTGAAGAAAGCAGTGAAAAAGGAGTGTGATGAGTTTTTAGACGCTGGTTGCTGTTTTTTAGGCACTCTGTATTTGATCTTAAATTGTAATGGTGCATGCAGTTGGTTACTGTTCTAGAATTACTAACAGTGTCCCTGATTCACGCAGAGGAGCACATTGTGACTTAATCTGCAGGTATTGGGTACATTTTTGACACGGGGAGTAATTTGAGTGGAGCTTTTAATCTTCTCTTTTTTTGATCAAAGATTTGTCCTTTTTTCTGTGGCCAAAAAAGAAGGTACCACCTGTGTCCTATATTTGATGCATCCTTAGATTTCTATCACATATTGCCCACTTTTAGTTTGTATTTGAACCAAACTTGATCTGCCTTTTAAATGCATTTTACACACACGTACAGTGCAATTATTAAGTGTAGTGACTGAATTCAGCAGTCATGTTCACCTGGAGAAGCACCCTTTTCTTCACGTTCTTAGGAGGCCACATTGCCTCTCCTCACTTAATCTGCCCCTCCTGCTCCCCCTGCAGCTGGCTATGGCTTTCTCCTTCGAGTGTGTTTAGTCTGCCCTGGCCCTAGCTTTTCCAGAGATGTTAATTCCCAGCTTTTTTTCAGGCCCTGTTTATAATCTTACCTCTTCAGTTCAGCTGGGTGCCATTGGTTTGAAGAGAGAGAAAGCCAGGAGGTGAAGGCTGGTGGAGTTTTACTTATGATTTTGAGTTAGTTCATCAAAAGGGTAACCCCTTCCTCACCCACTTTCACGCTACCCCTCTCTAGTGAAAAACACTGCCACCCCCTCACCGTAATAAACACACACACACACACACACACACCCTCCACACACACCCCTGTGTTTCATGCCAGATCAGATATCAGAGATCTCTAGCCCAGGCCCCAGTTCTCCTGGTTATGTGGAGGTACGGATGTGTGACCCAGGTTCCGTGCTGGAGCTTCCCCCCTACAGGGTGTTCTGAGGCTGGGGCCTGGGATGAATTAGCCCCACTGCGCCTTGCATGGCTGATGACAGCCCTGGCCTGCCTGTGCACCCTGAAACCTGGCCCACGCACTGACTGTCTGAATCCAGAGCAGCCTGTGCTCTGCTTCTGTCCAACCCTGTCCCAATGCACATGAGTAGCAGTGTGGGAACCACCTTTATCTCCACACAGGACGGTTGCATACTTGCACAGTAGATCCCAGAATTCTCAGTTGCCTACTTACCATTTAGCCTTATGTGCAGAGCATTATCTCCGTGATGAAATTCTGTTCCATAAAATGGTGTTTTTATAAATAGGATCCAGGGCCCAATGTTTTTTTTTTCTTTCTTCTTTTTTTTTTTTTTTTTTTTTACACTTTGTAAGGCTACCTTTATGTAGCACAGGCTATCAGTACTCTGTAAGCATGGGTTAATATAGTTTCAATGCCTAAAATATCAACTTAAATAACTCATATCTTGATGTGTTAGAATGCATATTGTAATATATTACAATATAATTTTTCAAGCTTTGAATACTCATTTGTGCTTCCTGGAAAATACTTAAATTTACCACTTACCGCGCAGGTGCACTTTATAGTGTAAAATTAAAGACTGTTCATTAGTGGTTAGAATCTCCAAAGGACCACCAGTGAGCAGGTATTAGGTGGTGGGTTGTTTTCAGCAGGGCATTGACACTGACATAGTAGTGACATGTTAGTGTGTGTGTGTGGATTACACACAGCTGCTGCATTTTTGCACCTATGTGGTAAATGGGGATTAGGCCTAATTAGCTGATGTGGTGGGTTAAATGATGTGCCTGGTATTTCAGGATCAGAAACTGACACCTCTACAGTAAAAATACAATAAATGGTGACGGGCTCATTTGCATGTTACAGATTTAAGGGATATTATTGCATGAGCATCTTTAATCTGTGCAATATTTTTTTTTGCTAGAGTTCGAACATTGCTGCCTGAACTTTATGCAATCACTTTGAAGAAGAGTTTTAATTAAGCTGAACTATGTCCGATTTGTCTAGTTGGTTCAGATCATTGTGAACACGACTCATCTGGAGATGTCCTGTCACTACCTGGAAGAGTTCATCTCTAACATCACAAATGTGCCGCCAGACACAGTCAATGCCACAAAACTCTATGGCACCTCCACGTTTAAGGTAGGACAGAATCTTCATTCACCCTTTCAAAAGCTTCTTTCCCCTCTACTTTTAATGTTGTAGTTGCGTGAAAATGTTGCCGTTGTGTGAAAATGTTGCCGTCAGTTAAATTGCAACTTTAATAATCAATCAAGCAATTATATCCATGCGAACGGCAACATTATCACGTACTTAAAATTCGTAATTCCCTTTGGTGTGAATGTTTAGACTGCTAAATGCAGCTCTATAAAAATCTGAACATTTCCTTTTTATCATTCAAACCGCAGAGTAATCACTAAACCAAGCACTCAAATTTTAATCAATACATTTTAAATTCAAGTAATCGATTTGTATTGAGTCATTGTGCAAGAACCTTTTTTTTTTAAATTAATTTAGTTCCTTATTACTTTTGTTATGTTTTTGCTTATAGTCTGCAGTCTTTCAGTTTTGATGACATTATGGTAATGGTACGTTTATTTTTAAATCATGGTTAATCCTGCAAAATAAGCACAAAAGTTTATTACTATTGTTGGGGTGTGTAGGATGCAAGGCATTCAGCAGAAGGGGAGATCTACACTAACCTGAATCAGAAGATTGATCAGTTCTTGCAGCTGGCTGATTATGATTGGATGGCAGCCCAAGGAGGCGGAAAGGCCAGTGACTACCTGAGTGACCTCATTGCCTTCCTCTGCAGTACCTTTGCAGTGTTCACACACCTGCCTGTAAGAGCATTTTGATACACATTTTCATACACGCCACCCTCTTTTCAGTGATTTTTTTTTTTCAAGGTTTGTAAAATATTAAGCTAGGCACCCTGCTTGGTTTATATCGTGCTAACTGAAAGACGACCTTCTACCTTTTTACCTTTTCTGATAACGGAGTTTCCCTCCACTTTCCCTCTTTAAAAATGCTTCTTCTCTTGCTTTCATGCGTTAAATGGACCCGCTCTAGTGCCTATATTCTTACATAAAGCATTCTCAGACCTTGCATCCTGTCAGAAATGCTGTTTGTTGCCATGTCCACATGTCTGACAAATGCTGGAACGTAAAGCTGGTATTAGCAAGGTTAGCCGATCGCACTAGTGTTCCCATGAGCCCTTGTCTATCGATCCTATTGCTTTAAAGGGGATTACACCCACAGCACACTTGAACTCAGAGCTGAAGCAAAGTGGGATCAGTGTGGTAAGAGGATTGGGGGGGCACGGTGCAGGCCCTCTAAAGCCTCTACCACAGGGCTAAAGAGCGGCTGATGGCGTGACCCAGAGGTGCTGCACAAGTTGAAGTGCGTGCCCTTTGCACAGCCTGGCCCTGACCCATGACCTAAAGCGGATTTAAGCCAGACAAAAGCGTTCTAGAACATTCCCCTCCTATGGGCCTCTGCTCAACATCCTCTCTTGCTGCGTTACCAAGACTAAGAGTCCCAGTGCCAGAGCTGGCCCCCCAGTGTCCTTGGCTTCACAGTGGCCCCTGTTCCCTCACAGAGGCACTGAAAGGGGCTTCCAGAAGCCCCCCTTTTCCCTCCTGTAATCTCTTAAATCTCACAATGCCCTCTGACCCAGCTTTGGCTCCCGGGGTACATGCCCCTTTTCAGCCCGGAAAAATAACAACCTGCACATTTTTGGGTGGATTTCATCAAGAGAGGGCAACGTTCAGTGGTAGTGTTGTATTTACACGTATTGTCACACAAACAAGTTGTCTCACACTTGCCCAGGCCGTAGACCCACACATCTGTGCTTTTTAAAATATTGCTTCTTTTCACATGTGAACACGGTCCAATGACATACTTGGTTTTTCAGAATGCTTTTTCCAAGAACTCCCTCTTGATTCTGCCTCCAGTTCACATCTCTGGCTTGGCTCTGTGGCCCATGCACAGGCAGGTGTGAATGTGTGAGTTACCAAAGGCGTTTTGAGTTCACAATCCTTGAGTTCTGAGGGCGTCTCTGAAGCCACAGCCCTGTCAGTCATGCTGAGATACATGACCTTCCCCACCCTGACCACTCGACCACAAACCCAGCAGTGACACCCTGGGAGACCTTCAGTGTAGACCTTCGGCCAAGGCCACATAGAAGAACAGTGTGGTCAGACAGCCTTGTGTGTAAATCCTTAAAGCAGAGTCATAAATGTAACCTTTTGACCTAAAACCAGTCCCTGCCTCCTCCTCTCTCTTCTATAGGGCAGTCCCATAGAGCACGCCAGACTGCCGGTGAGTATGGTTGCAGTGTGGGCTAAATTACAGCCGTAACCCCGACCATGAGCCATGATTGCAATGCAGCACTGTCGCATGTTACCTGTTGTTACTCTGACAGTTCACACCCTGAGTTTGACTCAAATCACTGACTGTATGTTGTTATGAACAGTGATTTGGTTTGATTTTATTGATTTTATTCATCTAGTGCCAGTTTCTTTGACTTGGATTAAGCCTAATCTTGGTCTACGTTTCATCATGTCCATGTTAGGAACTGATTCGAACCTGTTGTTCTTTATCAGAAAACATAAGAAAATTACTGCTCATGTTTTCAAACCAACACGCTGGATGTGCAGGCATCTACCCATCACTCCGTTACCTCTAAATTATGAGGCTGCCAAGTGCTGACATGCAGCTATTACTACATGCAGCCAATTCATGAATCTGCCTGAAAAATCTGTTAATACAGAAAGCGTTAGTTAAAACACAAATAATGACACCTCTGTGCTACAAGCACACAAACACTTTGGCACGCAAAGTGACATTTTATGAAAGTATGTCTTTTATTAAAACTTCTAGGCTGTTTATGTACCAACTCCAGCTAGACATCTATAGCAAACTACTACCAAAGCAGCTTAACTACTGCATCTGATGAAGTTCACTGGTTTGTGTGGATTGCACTGGTGAGGTTGTAAGCCATTCAGTTCTAACAATCTTGTACATTTTTGTTTAAAACATGACACAATGTAGGCAATTTTTAAAGTGTGTTTTTTTTTTTTTTTTGGTAGAAAAAACTGATTAGGACTGTGGTTCCTAATATAGGCAGGGAGCTGACGGGGTCTCTAAGCAAAATAGACAACCACTTTGCAAACATATGCTTGTTTGAATAGACAAAGAGCATTGGTGACACTGATATGCCTTAGAATTGCATATCAAGTTATGTAGGCAAACTTGTGTACAGGATGAGATGGTTTTCCTGTGTGAGGTTCTCTCTGAATCAGCAGCAGCTCATGTTGGCATGTTACATCCTCCTTCGATATTGAACAAGAAGTTCTTTTGTAAGCTACTTTGGGCTTAAAATGCTTAAATCATTTGCAATTGCAAAGGAAAAAAAAAAGCATTTATGGAGAGTATAAAGCACCAAACAGGTTTGCCACCCGTTTCTAATGCCCACTGTGTATCAGGGTGTGCTCAGCACAGCCAAAAAGGCCCTACCGTAGTGCAGCATGCGTGGCCTCAGTGCTGACTGTTTCCCAAGGCATGCTGGTAACCAGACCAGGATACCTTTATAGTCAGAGCTGCAGATTAAATCTCTGGGCCTTGGCAGGCACTTGTGAAACGTGCCTTGCGTCTCTGGTGCGGTGGTCGGCTGCCATGTCCCATGTTTACATGGTTTGTGGTTTTGAAAAACATATGGTAGTTGCTTCTCTATTGATTCTGATCCGTGAAACCACTGCAGCTTACCGTTCATTGCCGGACCTCTGCAAAGCCAGACTTTTCATTCATGACAAATCCCCTCTGCCTTGCAGATTGTATTCTAAGAGAATTAGTGATGTTCGTTTAGCCTTGTTGGTACACAGTTCCGGCCCACTTTAAGTCATCTGTGTGCAGTTATTTAAAAAAAATGTGATTTTTAGGTTTTGTTGAGGCGATGAGTGTGTGATGGTCATATATACATGAAGGTCATACAGTCGTCATCCCAGATCATTCAAGAGGGAACAACACACACACACACACACACACACACACACACACACACACACACACACACACACAACCCACACCACCTTCCACAACTACACATGTATTGGGGCTTTGTCCCA
>JBBPDB010000011.1:11073753-11085552 GCA_037974465.1 Brachypetersius altus
CTCTCTCTCTCTCTCTCTCTCTCTCTCTCTCTCTCTCCCTCTCTCCCTCTCTCCCTCTCTCCCTCTCTCCCTCTCTCTCTCTCCCTCTCTCTCTCGAATCTGTTTACCTTCATGCAGGGGTGACTGTAAGTGGAATTTGGTTTGTAGCCTTTCTTTGACCCTCAGTAAAGGACTATCAGAATTCATGTCCTGAGAGATGGTGCTGCACAGACTCTGATTATCTGATTATACCGTTTATCTGTCTAATCTGAAAACGGACCATGAGATTTGCTTCTAAACATGCACACACCACAGTCATTGTTGCAGTAAATGTAATAAGAGTAGGTTAAATTTCTCTAATTTCTTAACCCTATTTTTAGTCAGACTTAAGTGTGATTCTTAAAAAATATTACAGAATAATGCAACATCTGTGCCTTTATTTCTAAATGATGTTATCTTAAATCCTATTGTTTTGAGGTTGTGCGATTTGACCTGTTCTGAATTCTTTCCAAAGTTTTGAACATTGAATATAGTCCTTATACTCTTACTTGTCTTCTTTAACAGTACACACATAGTCGTCTTCTCATTACCTTCTTAATTTGAGGTGGATTCATGGTATGCATGTTCTCAGCATATTTTGCACTTTGACCTCCACCAAAACATCCAGATGAGAAGAATTTGACAGTTTGTGCGTTTCTTAGGCATTTAGTTGCCATGCTGCCTGACTGGCACACTCCTCCGTCTATTGTCCTCACTGTTCTGCTTCTTCGCTCTCAGCTGGGATACGCGTGACCGTTCCAGCGCACTGTTGCCCCGGCGATAACTCTGCCTTCTCTGAATGGACAGGAAGGTGAGAGGGAGGCCACGTCTTCCCTGAGTTAATTCATACTCCTTTCTCGAACACTTATTAATTAACAGCAGTTCCTCAAAACCTAGGTCACAACATGCCTGAGCAATACAGTTCCCCTCAGGCTTTGAACCACAGGCAATGCTGCAATGCCCAAGTTGGTACACATACGGCCAAACACTTGCTTCATTACAAGTTTTGTGATGGTCATTTACTGCTGTGATTAATGCAGTGGCTGGATTTCCTCAGTACCTCAGAACCACTGAGTCCAGCATTCTTCTACGTTGAATTCAGCCGTGCTGACACACTTTTAAACAGTTCCCATGACTGGTTGTGCTAGCTGTGTCCGTTAGAACTTCTTGACCGCCACTCTGCTCTGACCGCTCCGTCACACTGTTGCCCCAGCGATAACTCTGCCTTGTCTCAATAGACAGGAAGGTGAGAGGGAGGCCACGTCTTCCCCAAGCTAATTCATACTCCCTCTGTCAAACATCCATGAATTACAGACTGCAACTCCACTAAACAAGTGTCAAAACAAACCCAACAACCACACAGAAGGGCATCCCTTTCCCTTGTGACCCTGAAGCCATTATGTTTTCTGTAGTGAACCTGCATTGTCTCATTTCAAGACCACTTGTGGCCTCCTGCCAAATCGTTACCTGTTCATAGGCTCCTACGTTGCATAAATTAAATTATTTTTTTTTTTCCGGGTGCATTTGCATCCGTTTCTTTTCAGTTGCTTTGATTTCATTTGTTCATTAAGCCTGTGATGTCTGTGGCCGGTTAAAAACATTTATAGTGACTGTTCAATGTATACTGTGAGGTTTAGTCTCTCCCTGTGGATGTGTGCCTCTGCGGTCTGTTTGACCGTTCCACCACACCATTGCCCTGTTGATAACTCTTGCTTGTCTGGAGAGCACAGGAAGGTGAGTTTGGGGCCGCTCCTTCCCCAGGCTGAGGCTATACCTCCTCAGACGGAGTGGCCCCAGGAAGACTGCTGTTTTCACTCGCTCCTGATGCGGCTCGCTTACAGAGCAGGGAGGCCTGATAACACAAGAGTGACCCAAGCTGGGGTTCAGCCCAGAGGCACTGAATACCAACTCTAGCCAGCTTTTTTAAACTTGGCTTAGTTGGCCCCTTTGCTGAAGGTGATGCCGTGGAGATGCTTATAGAGTACATGTGGTTTATGGGTGCGCATATAATTAGTTTGGTTTGCATCAGCAGTTGTCATAACAAGTATTTAGGATTTTTAAGTTAACATTTTTGAGTTGTTTGGTTTAACGAAAGGCACATTCTGCAATGAAAAATCTGATCAGGTCATGACTTCCACTTTAACCTGCAATACAGATCACACCTACTCTTTTGCAAATACCGTGTATGCCTGTGAAGTTCACGGTTCAGACTATGAAAAATATCATTACTTATTTTGTAACGTAACTATTAATGTAAATCCAGCTATATTTCCATATAAAAATAACTGTTTACATTTTTGTACTGTCGAAGAAAGCTCATGGTGAAATGCCACTGAGGTGGGAGCCAATCCGAGAATGTTATTAATTTCTTCTTGCTGCTGATTGGCTGCTACCCTGTAACGCATCTGTGACAGTTGCAGTCCAGCATTCCTGGAACGTAACAGTTTCCCATGTGTAGCTATCTCGAGTTTACCTTCCTTTTTTAAGGGTAATATATAAAGTTTAGAATAAAAGTGTTTTGGGAGCAAATCTGTGGTTTTTCACAATTCGCAGGCGCTCTTGGAACATACATTTCGGGGGTCGACTGTACCTCAGAGTCCCCATTCTTGAAGCCAATGTACTCGTCTTCTCTAGAGGCAGTGTCTTTTTGCTCTATGTATCTCACTCTCTGGAGTTAGTCTGTCTTTTGTTCAGAAGTGACAGGTTGGTCTCCTAGAGGAACTAGACTGTCTCCAAAAATGTAACAATATCCAGTTTGTTTCATTGTACCCTTTCTTTGCTCTTCTCCTTTTTTCTCCCCTTTCTAGATTCTTGTTTATTTCCTTCCTCTGCGTCTATGAATGTTTTCCAGCATTTTTATAGTTTAATCCGCATTATTATGACCATCTTTATCATGTTAGTTTTAGTCTAGTATTTTAAGTTATTTTTCACATTTGTGCATCCTCTTATTTTGTTTTTCGACACTCCGGTTTTTAGCCCTTTAGGGCTTTATCTCAATGAGAATGTGTAGAGGCCAGACAAGGAAAAGTGCATTTCTGACTAAGGATAAAGCCTGTTGATTGAAAGGCCTGCACAGCTCCTTAGTACTCCCTCCCTATAGTACTTTCACTGGGACTGAGCGTGATCTTAACCATTTTTTTGTTTGTAAGTGTTGTTTTGAACCTACCACTAGAAGACAGGAGTTTGAACTGTGTCTGAGCCTAGATAACCTTACTGGATAACCTTTGACCTTTCTTGAGGTGCTGCTGTTTTAACTGAATTATGGCCAGCAACACAAGGGGCCATGCTTCCTTTACTCTAAGCACTGATAATGCTTATCATCACCATCCTACCAGACCTTTATGCTGAGTGATGCTTCTGTCTTCTTCCTTTTCCCCTCTTACTTGTCCCTCTCTTCTCCTTCCTCCTCCTTGTGTTGGCATGGCCCACACACAGATAATTCTGCTAAGAGCTTCCACTTTCTTGACTCCTTCCAGTTTCTGGCACTAGTGACTATCTGCCCAGGTCACAGGGAATTGTGATAAGATTAGGGTTTGCTCCTTTGGCCTTGCACATAAACATCAGTTCGGCTTCCTACCAGAAAGGGGCATTGCACTGGTATGTGGACCAGAATGCTGATATTAAGGTGCCAGGAAGAGGCTTGGGTTTGATGTCTGTTGACTGACATGGTGACAGGGTTGCTAGACTTCAAGTAACTAGGCTTTGGGCAGCCTGGTGGTTGGGGAGTTTGCCTCTGCAATAAGACGGTTGTGGGCTCGAATCCCAGTGCTGCCAGTGGCACCACAGGTTTCCTTGAGCAGGTTATAGGTTACCGTCCCTACACACTGCTCCCGGCCTGTGGCACTGGCTGGCCACTGCTTCACTTGGTCAGTGAATTGAATGCCGAGAAAGAATTTCACATCGTTCACACTGTGCTGTAGTGTGTCACATGTGACTACAAAGGCCACTTTACTTTTACTTGACTTTTTTTTGTCAAGTCCCAAAACTTGCCAAGCAAAATTTCTTACAGTCTTGCTTTTGTGGTCTGTTTAACATGCATGATCAAGGAAATCCGTCCAGCATTTACGAAGGATTTTACAAACACAGGTTAGGCACCGCATTTAACAGATTTATACAGAAAGGATTTCTACCTTATGAGACCATGAGCAAGCAATTTTTCAGGAAGTCCCTGGTCTAGAGCTATTTTACCTTATCTTTAAGGTACTTCATCTACTTTAAGGTGCTATCACAACTCTGAAGCAGAGAGATCAGTAGCAAGCACTAGTTGATATCAAACTGAATGAATGAGTGCTTATGCACTGAATTTTTTTTCTCTGTCCCCTTCACTACTGTTCTTGAATTACTCCCCTACAAAAATATATTCTGGATCTTTTTAACTGGAACTATTGGTACCTCATGCTTGATAAGTGTTCACAATGGAAGTATTCTTTCCGAAGTATCTGGATTGGATTTGTGTCATCATTTCAGATTTACGGTTCTGCGCTCTGTACCAATCGCTGCGGTTCAGGTCATAGCACAGATGATTCACACAGCATTTAAAAGGTATTTTTAGTGGAGTGAATATGGTTTTATTTAGTGAGATTCTCTCCATAACCAGCCCACCTGGACCTTAAAACACCTGCCTATAGTGCCTACAAATAACTTGACTTTTTCCATTTGTCTGCCCCCCGCCTTTCTCTCTGCGTTCCCTAACTCTGTCATTGGGGTTATGACGGTTGGGGGATTGTTATTGTTTGCTCAAACAGGCCGCTCTCTCTATTCCCTGGCGGTTATTATCATTGTTATCATTGTTCAGGCTTATGTTCAGCTGAGTCTGGCCTGCGAAAGCCCCCGGGACTGCTGGCTGAATGCCAGAGAATGCACCAAACAATACAGAAAAGCAGGGGCCGGCCAGAGGTGAGAAAGAGCGCAACGGAGAGATGGAGATGCATGCAGAGAGAACTGATGCTATGAAGGAGCCTGACTCTTTAGGGAGAAGGAAGGTATGCATGGAAAGATGGGTGTGAACTAAAGCAGAGAAGAGGAAGGGAAAAGAATGTGTCACTGCTTCTCTCGCACACATAAACATCTACACAAAGATGCTTACAATGGTTACAAAGAGTAAGACTGTTTTAGGAAGCAGAATCAAAAAAGACATTAGGGAAACACGCTTAGAAGGCAACCTCTCCACAGTGGCCTCCAGGCAAACTGAATGCAGGTTAAAAATTCAGTTGTGATCGAAGGCTGTGTAGGTGGGTATTATATTACTAAAACATAGGCAGTTGTTATCTTACTTTTTGTTATTTCCAGAAAGTGTTCCTTAATTTATAACTCCAATTGAGCTTAGAATCAAACCTTGTGTTTTCAAAGCACCGGCAAAAGAGCAACAAGTCTGGGAGAATAAAAACAGAGGGTCAATTCACCATCCTCCCCCGACACTATTAGCGAGAATGGTAATTCCTTAGCGTTCCAAACAAATAAAAACAGCAGTCGGAATAACCATTAGGAGCCCTTATGCAAATGGTTGGTTCACAGAGAGTGAGAGGGAGAGGGAGAGAGCACGCACGGGTTTCGGGGTGAGGACAGGGGCATGAGGGAAACAAGGTCAACACTTCAGTGTGCAGCGTCATGTTTTTTTCCCCTCTTTCTTTCTCCCCATCATTCTTTCTTTTGGAAGAATGAGAGGAAGTGATAATCCAGTGCCTGCCCCCTTCCCCCCTCAGCCTAGCCCAGTGTTTGTTCAGTTAGAGAGGAGAGTGGGGCCGATAACACCGCTGCGGGGTCACGGAGAGGTGAGAGAGGGAGACAGAGCGAAATAGAACGATTGGAAGTTCATGGAGAGGTGAAGGCGGAGCGGGGAGAGACAGAGCAGAGAGGTGAAACCTGGGTCATGAATGTGTGTGACGGACCTGCCAGCATCGTATAGTGTGTGTGTGTGTGTGTGTGTGTGTGTGTGTGTGTGTGGACATGGAGTTACGAATGACGGCGGCGGTGCCTGGCCCCCTTCTTCTTTCTCCTCCTCCTAGTCCTAGTCTTCCCCCTTTTCAATCTTGCAATTTGTTGTTCTCCTCTGGCGGCCAGGATGCACAGAGCGAACCTGCAGGAGGAGGCAGAAGAAAGAAATCTGAAAGCGATATGCATGCAAATCATCTAACTTATCTAACTTGCTGCACCAAGGCACTGTCTGTGTCTGTTTTCCGCCGGCAGTCTTTTGAGGTTGCTTCCCTCATACCCTGTCCACTCGATCATAGTGAGTGATTTCCTCTCCCTCCATCTCTCACATGCATACACACACAAACAAGCATATTTTTAGCTTGGAATATAGACTTTTCCATCATCGCATAAATAAACATTTTGTCTAAATGTGTAGCAGCAGTAAATGGACATTGCTAAAGGGTTACAGACTAAACCAAAGTGTTTTAAACAAATAAAAACAATCCTCTTTTATTTCAGATAATTATTCTTGTCAGTAGTCTTGTCTTACTAGATGAGCCAGAGAGGACCTCTATATATAGAATTTTATATATGTATATAATGTATGATTTTTATGTTATGAATTGCTATTTCTGGGCCAGTCTCTGTGTGTCTGCATGTGAGGAATGTGCTGGGTTGTTGATAGGTTTGCTGTGCTGAAGCAGGTTTTGAAAGGGCCCCAGTGGGTCAGTAGCTGTTCGGGGCAATCACGGGTCATTACCGGGTCAGGCCGGGGTCAGAGGCAGACCAAAACATCCTGACTTGCAGGGTGAAAAAGTGTAAATGGCTGTTCTCTCTTTAACCTCCCTCCATTCTCCTCTAATCCCCTGCTTTGTCATGTTTCTCCCCCCTGTGCCTCCCCAGTAATCTCATTTAAGAGGCCCTGCTCACTTATGTAACACTGGGTAAAGTGAACTGCACTGACGAGCTTCAGCAAGCACGGGATGGGGTGGGACGGGGTGGGGTGGGGTGCTGGATGTAGGAGGGTGTGGGGCAGACTGATGCTGTCAGGCTGAACTTGAACTGCTGTGATGAGCTTTAGTGTATGTATTTTTTCCATTCATTGTTTGTTTGTATCTTTTTTTTCTAGCTGTTGGATCTCTTTACTCAGTGGGACTGGTCTACGTACCTTGCTGACTATGGGCGTCCTACCTGCAAGTACCTGAGGGTTAATCCACACACTGCTCTTGCTCTTCTGGAGAAGTGAGTTGCACACTGTCCCAAAGTCACACAGTTCAGATTTAATACCTTTTATTTACACTCACTGGCTGTTTTCCAGGTACTGTATAGCTGCACTTTGTAGGTACACAGCTGTAGCCCACCGCTACTTCAAGGTTGACCACCCCCTCATCATGGTGATCTGCCACAGTGCTGAGTTTAGTTCCATCACACCTGGTTCTAATAATCAGATGTTGCTGAAGGCTTTCATCTAACTGAGTTGAGTGTGGTGGATCAGAATTGGAACTAAACTCCCAGGTGTTGGGTCTTTAGGCCCCTCTGCTGTACTCCATCCATTTGTAAAAAGGTTGGCACTGGTACGAAGATAAAGGCTTGGCCAGTGTCGGCACAGCTTAGGCCTGCCTTTTTAGTTTGGTCATAGTTTTGACCTTTTAACAAATGTCTTTTCTATTTTCAGCCTATGTATTGGTTTAGCCTGTATTTTAAGATACTTTTTCCAACAGTTTACACCGTTTTTGTTAGCACATGAGGCCAAAAAAGTTAAAACATAACATTAAAGCAGTTTAGCTGTGCTACATTTCTGCTTGTTTTATACATTTTACAGGAAACAGTCTTCAATTTTTCTGCCCTGCTGCATTTCTCTGCTTCTGACGAGTGCAGGTTATTTGCTTTGACACTACATTGGATTTTATACAGTAAACCCCAGTTTTACACGGATCACGGATTAGGTCACACGCAGATTTTTTTTTTGAGAACTGAACTCATATTATGCGGAAATCCCCACACGGAAACTGCAAATATCATCCGCCTTTTTGGCTTTCTTTATGGCAATTAATATATTTTTTCTGGATGTTTTCACACAAAGGGACACGGCAGGCTGTAGCCGACCTGGAAGCTCTTTTTTTCGAATTCCACACAAGGGTTGAGCGCTCCAAGCACGATTTGTCCGAGGTTCAAGCACTCAGACTCTTCAAACTCCACAGTTCGATTGATCTCCTGGAGACTTTTTCAACGAGCCCTCATTTGTATTTTTAGCCCCAGTAGATCAGGGTTATTCCCCGAAAACTGTTCACCTCGCCGTGGTGTCTCAATACTTTTGCCCCGCAACCTTCCGAGTTTCATATCTCGGCGGGGGATTCAAACTAAAAGAGGCGAATACGGGTTTACCTTTATTTTCTTTAAGGTAGATGCATTAAACTGAGTATATTTGGGGCATATTTAGGTTTTACACTATAAAAGGCATTTTTAGGCTTTTTTTTTTTTCCTCACTATACACGGGTGCAAAAAACGCTGTTACTGTATATTTATATTAACTGAACCAGCAATTTAAAATAATAAGGTCATTTTTAAAAAAAAGCGTTATACTAAAACTCATCTTTGTTATTTCTCGTTACGCTTCTCGTTACGGTCTGTTACTGACCACGGGGTCACTGTCAGCTGTTTGTTTTGTTGGGAGGACTGTTCTCATCAAAATGTTAATGTATGTGCAGAATTATATATTATATATAGATGTAAATATAGTGATGTTATACTGAAACCCCCAGCCCAATATGCTAGTTTTACTCTGATGGATAAGGTACAGTGTCTGATCAATTGTGCAGCAGCAGATGGGATACAGGTGTATTCGTAAACCCACAGAGTGCAACTATATGATAATAGTACCTGATAACAACGGCAACTCCTTGTATATAAATACACCACTTTTTCCACTTACTGTTGAGAAAATGTCTTCCATATTTCTGTATTCCACTTGTCAGTCATCTGCCATTGGCCCTCTCTCACTACCTATTTCCCCCTCTCTCACCCCTCATGCTGCTTCTGTATGTGAGCAGGATTTCTCGGGCGTGAGTACTTTGCTCGTTGCTTGGTGTTTGTGTATGAGAGATAAATTGGGACACACTAATGTCTCCAGAAATGTAGAATCAGCTTGTGTGTTTCTTGCATGGCCATTAGAGCTTTTACCCAGTCTGAAATTTTGGGGCAGCTGGTAGCCTAGTGGTTAGGGCATTTGCCCTGCGATCAGAAAGTCCAGGTTCGATTCCCAGGTTGCTCGACACAGCTGAGGTACCCTGAGCAAGGTACCGTCCCCACACACTGCTCCCCGTTCATGGCTGCCCCCTGCTTCACTTGGTGAAGGGGTTAAATGCAGAGGGTGCATTCACGTGTGTTCACGTATGACCGAATGATCACTTTTACAAAATCAGCCCAAGGCTTTTCTCACTTTATCATCACTTTTTAAGTTCAAACCTTACCTTAGATCAACAGAATTCTGTCTGAACTGGCTCAACATAAGCCTGACTAGAGCTGCACAACATATCTTCTGTTAATCGATGTTGTGATGTTGGTCTCTGCAGTGTTGATATTGCAAAAGGCTGTGATGTGCAAAAGAACATGAGTTACTGTACAGAGCAATTTTTATTGATTATCATTCCGCCTGAAATGGCAATAGTGCCTGTCGCAGATAAATAAAATAAACATAATCGTATATTATAACACGCTACACATAAATAACCAGGGACCTCAAATATTTTTGACTGGATTAGCTTTCCGTACTGCACTGTTCTCATGCTGTGTAAGGTTGATACCAAGATGTTATCCTTCACGTTTGGGATTTAAATCGGTAAATAGCAAATCAAATCTATCATTTTGGCTGCACTAATCTGTACTTTCCTGAATCGATTAGCTTTTTAGTTTTACGGTAATGAAAGCAGGGAGGTAAAATAAAGTAAAGGCAAATACAGGAAAAAACGTTTAAAATGTAGGAGGCTGTCTCGGGGGACCGGCTGGACCGGCTCCCGTGATTTACCTCGGAGCAAACAGGGACAGGACAGGCAGGCATCCATTCTAATGCTCTTTATTTTCACACAAAAAACAGGAACAAATCAAATCTGGCTCAAGGGCCGCTACAGACATGAAAACAGAAAAGCAGACGTGATGCCGAAATGAGGTGCGATGAGTTGATGGACCGATACAGAGGTCCACTAAACACAGACATAATCAGTGATCAATACAAAACAGGTGAAAACGTGACATGTGAACACAAAACAGACATGACAGTCAAAATAAAAGCCCCAAAAACAAACACAAAACCGTGGCCCCTACCGGCCACTGGCCGAGCCGTGACAGAGGCGGGCTCAGAGAACATTTAATATGAAATTTGCACCCTACCCGAGCCCGGCGCATATTCGAAAAATGACATCTGTACCAGACATGAGCGGTCAGGTGGTATCTGTGTTGGACAAACAGTTCAAGCTCTAATGTCCATTCACTGTGTAATGGAGAGTGTGAGTCAGCATTTTGCATGTTTCTGGAATAGCTCATTGGGTTTGTTGTTTTTTTTGGCTAAGTTTTTTTTTTTTTTACTGT
Source organism: Brachypetersius altus (assembly GCA_037974465.1). Taxonomy (NCBI): domain Eukaryota; kingdom Metazoa; phylum Chordata; class Actinopteri; order Characiformes; family Alestidae; genus Brachypetersius; species Brachypetersius altus. The sequence goes on from JBBPDB010000011.1 coordinate 11,084,269, forward strand.
AATGTCCGTTCTCATGTACTGTACTACGTATTGATCTCTCCCCTCCTTTTCTTCCTCTGTCTTTCATCTCCTCCTTCTCTGGAAACATTACACATTCTCTGTTCCCTGTGGTGCACGCACAAGTACATACACATGCACTCCAGCTTGATCCCATTTAAGCTGCACTTACCCTGGCCTTACCCTCTCAGTCCTCAAGGCTCAGTGAAAGTGATCTGTATTACTCAGACCTGCTCCGTGCTGGCACCAGGCAGCAGACTTCTAACCAGGGCGAGTGTGTGGGGGTGTATGAGTGAGAGGCTGAAGAAAAACCTTTTATACTGCAGTGTACATTTGGAGACCCTTTATTTATTTACTTATTTATAAGTTTTAAAAAGAAGGGGAAAAGGTTGAGCCTGTATGTACTCTACCCTCAGAAGTTTGGGGACAGCTTCCCTTTTAAACTTTTGTGCCTGATTTCTGTTACTATTTTAATAAATATCAGTGAACTGTTTAAAGCACAGGTATAGTTTTTGTTTATTCAGGTGTTTTTATTTGTATGAAGCCTAAATAATGACAGTGTTCCATTGTGAACTATTGTTTAAAACTCAAGGAAAATGTTTTGTCTCAAAGGTGGTTTAGACTTTAGGGTTAAGTTCATTTCGTTTTCTTTTTGTATGCTGATATGTGGGATCAAATGTGAAGGTTTTGGCATTTTTAAGTAGTTCCTTTGTCGACTGTTTCTTCAGTTTTGCAATTTTTACGAAGTAAAAGGACTGAAGAGATCCAAACATCCTTGTGTGTAGTTAATTGATTGTAAGCTTGCAAAGACAGTTTTATTTGTCTCAATTTGTCAATGTTCCCAAAGTTTAGTGGGCAGTGTGTATTAGTTTTCTTTGCTGGACAGTAAAGAATATTTTAAGGGTTTCATTCCAACACTTAAAAAAAAAAAAAAGTGGATCAGTTTATGTATAATGAATATATCTGGTCTGTGGCTATTTCATGTATGTGTGCATGATCTATAGTGCTATTTGGAACTAACCCATCAGTTTTAGGTCAACTTGCCAAAAAAGATTAATAAAGGTGTAATATCTGAACAAGACTTTAGAGCTGAGCTTCTGTGTGAGAATTAGAATATTTATCTATGCGTCGAGATTAGATTTGAAAGACACAAACGTGGCACACGCACCTCAAACTGCTTCCTTCAGATACACCTCTATCTGCTGTTCTTTTCATCACACACACACACACACACACACACACACACACACACACACACACACACACACACACACACACACACACACA
>JBBPDB010000011.1:11106691-11126600 GCA_037974465.1 Brachypetersius altus
TATCTGCCACTCCTTAAAGGCCGGGCCGTGAAAATAGTTTTTGATATTAAACCGGTCCGTGACGAAATAAAGGTTGGGGACCGCTGCTTTGCAGGACATAATGACCAGATCTATAATATCAACCAAAAAATAGAAATCGTTTTGATAAGCAGCAACATTGTGTACCGTATAGTTAATAGTTTATTTAACCATCTTTCTTACAAAATAGCCATTTTTAAGGAGTGTACTGGAACTTTCCGGTATTGTGTTGTCATGGAATATTTGCAGTTTCTGTTTTCCCAGTTACTCTGATGGGATTTGCCACACTGCCTCTATTCTTTGGTGCCTATCGTTTTCACCATCATGCTTTAGCTGGTTCTGCCAAAGACAGGTTAGTTGTTTATGCATGGGCATGCTGAGTCATGTGATACCCATGCACAGACCCACCCAGCAGGTCCATCTACAGTGACTTTTGAGGGTTTTCCTATGCACCTAATATGCAGGTGTGAGAGAGACATGGCTGAATGGAGTCACATTAAACCAATGAAGTACTTCAGCTTACTTACCTGAATCCAGATGGAGGAAATGATGGTAGCTTGTACGTGTGTGTAAGGTGAGCTTGGGTAGGGCTGGGAGTGTAGCCTTCCATGTAACTGCAGGTGTATGTGCAGTTTGGGTCTTTCCCATTTCTCGCATCACCCAACTGTTGATTTCCTCTGAGGAAATCTGTTTGGCTTTATTGATCCCAGAAGAAATGTAATGTCTGCAGCGACACAAAGAGACACAGAGACAAGAACACTATAAAATATACAGTCCAAATAAATCCAATACAATTCTGTAGAAAAAAAATATAATGTACAGAATTGCTGGGAGCATGTTCTCACATGTAGTAAAGATCAGTAGTATATCAGTAACATTGACATAAGCAGTGGTATTGCACATGTAAGACTATTGCGCATAAAATATTACAAGAAGATACATAAACTATAAAAAGAAGAATGGATGGTAACACTTTAATTAAACCCTGCCGTGTAACATTGACATAACCATCCATTCACATCATATATTGTTATGAGTGATGACAGATACTGATCATTTATACAACAGTGTTACGTTACTATTATTGACATTTGTTGTGAAATGTACTGTAATGTTTGCTGTCATACCTTTTATTAGCAAATGACAAACTGTTATTACATCAGATACTGTCAAATCTGGTATGACCATTTGTGATAATGCAACAAGTTATATTAAAGGACATAATCTGTCATGTCAGTGTTATGAATAAACCGAATAAACTAATATACCCAATATTATGGGGACATTAATATTAAGAGGCTGTTGAAGATCTTGGGACAACCTGCATTCAATCGCTTCCTTCAAACCCATTTTATAGTCCTTTGCATCATAAAAAGTCTAAATTAAATCTCCCTCTGTTTCATGTTGCCCCACTTTTCGGTGGGAAGAGAAAAACAGCTGGTAAGAGCAGCAGGCAAATATAAACATCCCTGTCCTGGCCTGACACCATGGGCTGTGCTGTAAAGACTAATGATCGAATTATGATCTGAGATCTGTATCTCTGTAAATCTCAGGACATGTACGCATGTGAGGTGAATGGTGTGTGGGAGCTGTAGACTCTTGCGCTCAGATGGCTGGTCACTCGGGTTCTGTGGCCACTAGGCGGCGCTGCAGCGTTGCAAGATGCTCTGAAAGACCGAGCGAAAATGTGTCTCGGAGCAAGTATTGTAGAAAAGTGTGAAACTCTGTATTTACTTTGATTCGGGGGGAAAATAACTGCGCAAACGCACCGAGGGAATGAACTACGCCGATACAAGCAGAACGAGATCTAAAACCCATCAGAAATGTCATAGTTTAGCAGGACACCTCATAAAGTATCAACTGAATATTTAAAAGCGTTATTCCTCTCCGTGTTCATATCTTTATGCAGGTTCCTGCTCATGTTATTAGAATGAAGGTCTATTTGAAAATGAGCTGATGTGAATGTTGAAGTCGCGTGAACTGTATGGAACACGGAAGCATCTAAGCTTTTTTAATGTACTTTTAGGAGTTAAGGAGTACTGTATATATGACACACACTCTCATATTCTTTATCCTGGTCCCCTGGTCCGGGTCAGTGCTTTGTAGCTGCTGAGGATCGTTACATAACTGACCGCGTAATGGTGACCAGGAGCCGAGCGCAACTGTAACTGCTGGAACACGCGACACTGGCACCAGCCTGGCTCTGCGCTCCGAGCGGCACATCTGCGCCTCACGCAGCGCAGGAGAGTCTGACAGTGTGCGTGTGTGTGAGAGTGTCAATATACAGCAGTGTGAGGATAAGAACCGCTCTGAACGCTCTCTTCTCCTCTGCTGCACTTCCCTCAGTCATTTGCGCAAACGTGAACCTTGTGTGTGTGTGTGTGTGTGTGTGTGTGTGTGTGTGTGTGTGAAAAGTTTGGGTTAACGCGCATTTATCAGAACTGCAGTCTGAACAAATGAACCATCTCTTTCTCCACCCCTCTCTCAGCTCTAGCGCACGGTGCCCAGGACGTGCCCAAGAGGTGGACACACTGTAAACAAACAAACAAAAATTAACTCCTTTAAACTCTCGTTTTCCTAATCATCTCCATCCCCGAGTCCCTCTGAGCTTTTTTGCCCTCAATCTCCATTCAGTTAAGCCGAGTGGAGAGTATGTGCGTACGCGCTGTGTTACACTGGAAGTGGTGTGCAATTTCAGTGCAGGTCGAAATGTTTTCAGTGTGTCAGTGAAACGCCCCCACTGTGCGTCGTGTGTTCAGTTATCTGTAACTCCTTTTCCAGGGGTCTTGTTTCTGTCGCGCGCTCTGGCCCGGTTTGGAGGCGCGCAGATGGCGCAGATGGCTCCGTGTTTGCGCGCAGTGTAGCGGCGCTGTGCTGCGACTCCACACGCGCACACTGCTGTGTGCGGAGTGTGTAAGAGTAGCCCTCACCGCTCGCGCTGCGTGATCTCACTGTGCTGCAAGGTGGGACAGGAGCGCCCGAGAGAAGCGCAGGTGCCGGAGCTAACGGTAGAGGGGGACTCAGAAAGAAACAAACTTTTAACCTCGTCTCCACCCCCACTCTCTCTCGCTCGGGCATATGTCCAGGTCTCGCACGCTCCCTCCCCCCCCCCGTCCCGTCCCGTCCCGTCACGGTGGGGTGGGGTGTGTGTATGTGAGTGGGGGGGAGGGGGGGGGTGCCGCGCGCGCGCTGGCGCACCGCCGCCTCGCTGCCTCTGCTATATAAACACACAGAGCGACTCCAACTCACGTTGAGAAACTGAGAAAGTGTGTGCGAAAAGAGAGGGAGAGAGAGAGAGAAAGAGGAGGAGAGAGAGAGCATCAGAAAAGAGGCAAAGAGAGACTGAGCGAAGTCACTTAGATCTTTTTTAGTGCTCCAGCCATCAGCATCATCCGCGCGCAGACTGCACAGGATTATTCCTCCAATTGCTAAACTCCAGTACCTGCTTTAGGCATATTCCAGGTCAGAGGAGGTTTTGTTTTGGGGTGAAGACATTTTTGACATTTTTGACGTTTCTCTTCTTTTTGGCGTGTCTATAAGTTTAGGCAATCTGTCTGAACTTCTCCCACGTGATTGCACTGTAGTCCGACAGGCCTCCAAATTTCACAGAATATTTATTTATTATTGTTATTATTATTAGTATTATTATTATTATTATTATTATTAGTATTATTATTATTATAGTAGTTGTTGTTGGGTTTCAGTTAAAATGAAGTGCCAGGGTCTAGGCTCGATTTAACCCAGTTAATAAAAATCTGATCCAGAAATCCTCATTAAAGTTCGCTTCCACTGAGGTGAGAGAGTTTTTGGCGCTTCCATCAAGCGACTTTTTCTTCTTTTTGTTGTTACTGAGCATCATTGTGAGGAGTGAGTAGAGCTCCTCTGTGTCAGTACTCTACCTGTCCGGCAGAAGTCCCTCAGCCTCCTTCTTCCCCCGCTGGGCCCCCGGGCTGGCCGTTCTTGCTCAGTCTCTCTCCGCGATGCTCTTCCAAGGCTTCGACGTGCTCTCGGCTCTGGCCACGCTGGCTGCGTGCCTGCTGTCCATGGCTCTGCTGCTCGCGGTGTCTCAGCAGCTCTGGCAGCTCCGCTGGACCGCCACACGCGACCGCAGCTGCAAGCTGCCCATGCCCAAAGGCTCAATGGGTTTCCCCATCATCGGAGAGACGTGCCACTGGGTCCTGCAGGTAAGATCTATCACCATACGCACGCACACACACATACTCACATACTCTCAGAACAGCCTCACACGCCACTTTTCACGCACCCTGAAGTGGTGAGTTGTTACGTTTGCCTGTGTTAAATTGGTAATGATTGTGATACTAATGATCAGCACGCGGAGAGACGCGCACGTGCGGCCGGCGGTCGTCGTGTAAAAGTTGTGAGACCCTCCTCCCCCGGGAGGACCCTAGGGCAGAAGCTGCGGATGGAGAAAGGGGGTCCGCGCCACGTGGGGTGCGGCGGCACGTCCGCCGGCTTCTGGCGCGCGGCGCTGTAGCTACTGTTCTCTTGGAGGGGCGCGCTCCACAGCTCCGTCCCGGGGCCGTCCGCCGCGAGCTGTAGTGGAAAAGCAGGCGCGAGCCCAGAGGTGTGTGTGTGTGTGTGTGTGTGTGAGGTGAGAGTGCAGCGCCTGCCACGTCTGGTGAGTTCTACCTGGGTCTTCTGCACTAATGGCTACTTGGCTGACGCTGCTGGAAAATACGTGCGCGCGAGAGCACGCGGCTGCACAGTTACTGTTTGTCACCGAGAAGTGAGCGCGGGTTTGAGAAACTTTTCTGCTCTGGATCGTGATCAATTGCCCCGTGCACGCGCTTCTCTGTCCTTAAATCATGTTTTCCACTGTGTGTGTGTATGTATGAGAGGCTGAAAGTATGGATTTAATATATTTTAGGTCCCAGTTTTAATCAGAGGGGTGTGCATGTGCTCTGTGGTGCGTGTGTGTGAGAAAGAAAGAGAAAGACTGAAAGTAGAGATGTTATATATTTTAGATCCCACTTTTACTCAGAATGGTTTGGTGTGCTCTGTGGTGTGTGTGTGTATGTGTGTGTGAGAGAGAGAGGTTGTGTCTCCGTGGAAATGCCCCGGCGAGCGCGCGCATCACTCCTCTCTAATAGATTCTCCAAACTTGACTCAAATTCAGCGGTCGCGGTGATATTCAGAAAATCAGATATTCAGCCGTGCCAAACTGTTGTCACTTTGCATTTCTTTTTTTATTTCTTTTTCTGCTTCTTTTCCTTTTTTGGTGAGGAGGGGAGGGCGGTTGTGCCAGTAGCGCGAAAGCAGAAAGTGCTACTGTGAAGAGCTGAGGTTCTCTGTGGGGTTTCTGACAGTGTAGTGCGTGTGAATCCTCCCGGCCAGAGTGGGCAGAGCTGCAGGCTCTCCAGGGGTCCCGGCCTGTGGACCAGCGCCTGATAGCCCTGGAGCCCATGACTCGGTGCCAGAGTGAACGTGTTTTAGGTTTACTGGGTTTACTGTAGTGGATCTGAACTGATCGATCATTACGATTCACAGTCGTGTGGCATTAATGCACGCTCATTCATGTCCAACCCCTTTACGCGTCCTCGCGCGTCTCCTCACAGGCAGTCCGCTCGGACTGTATTTCACTGTTCTGTTCTGTTCTCTTGTCATTTCACGACTCCCCTCATGCAAATTTTTTCCAGATGTGTTGGGAAGGATCTTTTTCTGCGGATTCCTCTCTGAAGCGGGAGCGAGCGCAGCGCTCGGAGGTGGAAGGCCATTAGTGCAGCGCTCCAGCGAGACGGAGCTTTAAACCCTCAGCCTGAACGGTCACAGCGTTCACTGGGAAAGAAAAGACAAATATGGAGGTTATAGAGATGCATGTACACGCTAAAACACACACACATGCCTCCAGGAGATGCAATTTTCTCTTCAATTTGTCATTCTGCTGACAGCAATGTGTTATCTGACCACTTCTCTCTCTCTCTCTACAAACACACACACACACACACACACACACACACACACACAGATACATATGTGTGTTTTTGTGTCTCTCGCACAGAGTGAGAGAGACTGTGAGACACACACACACACACACACACACACACACACGTGTGTTCTGTTTCTGTATCTTTCCTGATACATTCTTATTCACACCTTCTTTCACAGTCAACACTAAAACTTTTTGTGTGTAAAACCCCTTTTTCCACACGCAGCGTTCTAGAATGGCATTCACGTAGCTGTTGCCCAAACGTTGCTCCCTGGAACCCTGAAATGTCCGAAGAGCACAGAGAGCACATCAGTGTCATGGTGTGAATTGCAGAGAATGGAAGAGCTTTTAGTGCTCATTACTGAGTGAATGGCCGTCTTTAGCCAGTGAGTTTAATTGTACCATGGGGTGAATGGCGAAGAACACAATCCGTTGCGCTGTGTGTGAGAGGCCTGCTGCCACACTCTCTCCAGGGCACAGGTCACCCAGCGGGCACCGGCGAGGAGCCCTCTATCCCTTTATCCCGCTCTTCCAACTTCGATCACTTACCCTACCAACTCCCACCCCCCCAAACCAGCACCCTGACCCAGATTGCTTCAGCCTGGGGGGGGGGCACAAAGCCCTCCTTTAGGGGGTCACACCCCCCCTACTGGGAGAAAGACCACAGGGCCTGGGGCATGATCAGCATTCTTCTGACATACACTGCCTCTCTCCTGTTCGCCCATTTGCTCTAACTTAGACTCACACTTACATTACAAATGAAGGTTCCTAAAAGTTTCTTGGTTCTGGAATAAACCTTCAACCAAAAGTGGTTCTGCTACAGTGCCACTCCAAAGAACCCTTTTAGGCATCACTCTTAGACATTCATTCATTCACTCATTTGTACTCACTCTCACCTTATTCCCACTCAGTCAGTCATTCATTCCCTCCCTCCCTCCCTCCCTCCTTCTCGGCTCATCCGGGATTAGTGGGCATGAAGCAGGAGTGAATGGCAGCACCGCAGCATGGCCCCTCTTTCACCCCTGGAACGCACCACCAGCCCCTCAAACAGCCTCTTGTCCTTTTGGGGGGTGGAAGGAGGTGGAGAGAAAGAAGCTGGTGGCAAGGGGGCTTGGCAGCATGAGCTGAAGGTTTGGGGGGGCGAGGGAGCGAGAATAAAAGAGGGTCCCGGGGTGAGCGCTCACAGCACACTGAACAACCCTAATCTCTCTCCACATACTGTTTCCAGGTCAAAGGGGAGCCCATTCTCCTGGCCCGGCCTTGTTCAGCCAGCTTTACACTCTTTTTAGGCGACTCATGGGTTCTGGCGCCTGCTCAGCTCAGACTGAAGCATCTTTCAGTAGGGGCTCCTATCTGTTATACTTCATCTCTGCGTGCAGCCCTGACATGTCACAGTCGACATGTCATATTCCCACTGCATACAGTTTACACACTGATCAAAAAAAACATTAAAATACGAATGACTGATGCATAACCATCGCACACCAAATGCAGTTCTTGCATGATGATAAAAGCAACATTACTTTATTCACTCCCTGTTCAGTTTTGCCACCTTTTATAAATTACAGGTATTCAAAAGAGCGACTGCGACAGACTAAAATAACCTGGCCAGGCGTACTGCCACCCTGTAGGCCTAGTTTGTCTTTGTCTGGTGTGGGCAAGCAGCTCGGAAAAACAGCTAAAGCTTCAGATATCAGAAATTGTGTGTGAAGCACTAAGGTCTTTAAAATGTTTTACAAATTCAGAGGTGAAAGTGTCTGTGTTGTGATTGCTTTACTAAATATGAAGCGTGTCAAATGATGTCTTTCAGGAAGAGATTTTTTTTCTATAAACCTTCTAAAGTATGTAGTTAAATTCTGAAAAAAAAAAAAAAATTGGCCTTCAGGAAATCTCTTGATTATACAAGTCACGTTTGGTGCGTAAAGGCTTATAGATCTCAAGCTTTCTCTTCGCCCTTCGCCCCGCCTCAGCACCCACTTTGGCAGTCGGGTGCAGTAGCTCTTTTTGGGGGGCTCTGATGGATCGTAGGATAATGGGACCTCCACTTCTCTGTCCTTTATCCCCTTCTTCTAATCTCTCTTTCCCCTGCCTGTCTTTCGTGCCCTCTCCTATAGCCTTGGTGGAAACTGTCCAATGTACACATGCTGAGAGATTCCAGCTGGCCATCGCAGTAAATGGACATATTAGCTGTATTTATACTGAAGGTGCAGGTTAGCATGGAGAGTTTCCCCCGCACTGTTGTCACCTGCAGCACTAAATCAATAAACACCGCAAGCAGCCAGATACGGAGCCGTCCAAATGCTTGCGCACATGCTGAGGGGAGGGGGAGGGGGAGGACGGAGGGATGAGGTTCAGTTAAGTAAAGAGCAAGAGAGACTATGCCAAAAAAATGCAGCGAAAGCCAGGGAGGTGGAGATAGATGGAGCAGACGTGAGCGCCAATCTAAACAGGGATTACGTTTTTCAAATCCTTCTGCTTTGTCTGTCATTCTTCTTTTCCTATGTGACCCTCTCTGTCTGTCTTTCTGTTTCTGGCAGCCTGCTACTAAAGAAACACATCTGAGGTGCTTCAAATAGCACACACAACCCCCCACCCCCCTTTCTGCCTTCGCCACCCCCCCATCCATTTGGTAAGCGCCTCAGTGCTTGGGTCACCCCCTTGCTGATCTGAATAAATATAATTAAAAGAGTTTTTGTGGTCGTAATAAAGGGGTCATTTGTATAACATTTCCACTGCCACACAAAGGCTACATTTATGGAGCAGGGAGGCTCGACCGGTGTCCAATTTACACAGAAATTTGTATTTTTAGTTCACATTTTAGGCTGCACAGTGTGTGCAAAGGGACCAGTGGAAAAAGGTAGTCCCCTTTATTGCGCCCCTTGTAAAATATCTGATAAATTTGGTTTCAAACGTAAAAGAAACTATTGAGTGAGAGTTAACCTCTTCACAACCACGCCAGACCAGACCAGGCGCCTCAGCCAAGGACAGATGTGTTTTGTGTTTTTTGCATACACACACGCATGCACCCACACACACACACACACACACACACACACACACACACACACACACACACACACTATAAGAACACAGAAATATTCAGGGTTTGGGCTTGACCCCTTGCGCCCAGAGAAAGGCAATCTAAATGCTAAAGCATACCAAGACATTTTGGACACAGTTTGGGAGGAACCTTTTCTATTCCAGCATGACCGTGCCCCTGTGCACAAAACAAACTCAAAAACACTTGTCCATGGTGGGATGTGTTGGAAGAACTTGACTGGCCTGCACAGAGCCCTGAACTTAACCCTATTCAACATCTTTGGGATGAAGTGGAATGGAGATTGCGAGCCAGCCCTTCTCGTACAACATCAGTGCTTGGCCTCGAAAATGAAAGAAATAGCACAAATCTCCTCAGACACTCAAAATCTTATGTAAACTCTTCCAAGAAGAGTGGAAGTCGTTATAGCTGCAAAGGGGGGCAGCTCCATAGTCTATGTATTTCAACGCAATGTCATTAAAGTCTCAGTGTAATAGTCAGGCGTCCCAATACTTTTGTCCATATAATGTGCAGTGTTTGCACCAATCGCTGCGTTCACAGGAGGTCACTGGACCAATGAGAGAGAAGGGGCGTGTCCCGAAGCAGTCAAGGTGATCGCGTGTTAATCGGATGAGAGCTGAAGGGAATCAGGAGAAGTTCGGACCGGGGTTTGTTAGTATGGGGACGGCTGCAGATTACACTTAACCCGAATCTCTTTCACACGACGGTGGACACGGTCTCTTCAACAGAGGGATTTCCGCTGCGCGATACGCTCTGCAGTTTATTAGCTGTGTTTATTTTATTACTGTCAGGTGATCTATCAGTGACCTCCAACCAGGACGGGACGTCTTGCCAATGTTGGAGCGACCTGCAGAAAACATGGGTGAGTTTAGGAGAGTTGCCTTCAGGAGGAAGCCCCAACTACCTGGACAACAATCGGACGAACAGGACGATGACTTGGAAGGTGAGCTTACATGGTCTAATGACTCTGTTGTTAAACTGAACTGGACACAGGTGGGATAGAGTAGTAAATCAGAATCAGAAAACTTTTTGATCCTGGAGGAAATTGCTTATGACTGCAAAAACTTGAACTTGAACTTGAAAACACGCAGACAAGAGCAGTATAAAATATAAAGTCTAAATAAATCGAAACTGTAGAAGAAACATCTCAATATGAAAAACACCAGGCTATATGCAGAAATGCTGGGGCATAAACACTATATATAAGTAAATTACAGTTGAGTGAGTTTCTAGACAGAGAGCAGGAGAACCTCACCCCCCAAAAATGGAAAACACATTCCAGGATCTTCTGTGGTAACACCTAACAATCTTAAAAACGTATTTATTTAAACTTTTATATTTTCAAATGCATAGACAAAGAGATGTCAGGATTCATATATGGACACTACATTGTGAAAGCCAAGAAATCCCCCCAGTATTGATATGTGATTGCAGCAGTGTACAGAGTAACCTGTTCTGCACATTCAGCTTAGCAGACAAGTCCAAACTGGCCAGGGTTTACCAAAACATCCAGGCCTCCCTCCTTCCCTCGCCAGTTTGAACATTTATTTGACTCCTATGTAGACTACTTCTAGACATTTCAGTCAAACGTATTTTTTGTCAGTAAGACCCTCACTGTCCCAGCCAAACCCCAAATGCAACCAAAGAAAACTAAGAGGCCATTTAAGGCAAGATCGTGAAGATATCAGGCTGAAACATGAGGGAGGAGGCAGGATGTCTCGCTGGTCCCACTGGTGGATAAGGAGAAGTCTGTTTGTAAACAGTCCAATGTGAATGTGCAAATCACACTGAGATTTAGTGCCTGCTCACTCATGGGACGCTTTGCCAAGTCCAGAGTTGTTGGATTTTGATGAGCTGGTTAAAAGACTAGTTTTGTTTCTTGGCATATCAAAGTTGTGAAATAAGGTTTGTGGAATGTCCATAAGTCCTGCAACTAAAACCTTGCATACAGTCTCGCCTCTGGGGAAACAGTCTGTTTACAGAGAACGTTCTTAATGTGCAATTACTCCACATTAGAGTGGGTTTGTGTGGGTGAATAATGGTTAAGTGGTGATATAACCATGTGTTTGAGGTTGGATTGAAGAACATGTTATCTAAGAAAGTCTTATAGTTAGTTGGTTGGCTGTGGAAGGGGAGGTACTTGCATCTCATTTTGATATAGGCATTCATGTCACTGGGCTGTGTTTTCATGCTCATGCTGTGTTCTGTCTCCTAATAGTCAGATCTGTACTCAAGTTACCCTATTATGTTCCTAATCTGGGCTCATTAGTTGGTCTAATTAACTGGAAAGGAATGAACAAGGGTTTGATGAAGTGGCATGTGTGTGTCTATGTGTTAACACAACTTGTTCTCCACACGCAGAAGAAACTAATGCACTGAATGAACTTGTTTTAAAGGGCCCACATCCCATATATTTTTGAATATTATTTAATTCCTTGAGGTCCATCTATGGCATACAGGTTGATTAACATCATATAATTTATTCACAGAGAATTTATATGAAGAATTCTCTCTTTATATAAATAATCTCCATTGCTATTGGCTAAAACTTTCTTTATAGCTTCGATGTGAATGGGTAGGGTTATACTGCTGTAGGCATAATAAGTGGATGTGTGTAAAAGAGTCCTTTTGTTATTGGTATCACAAAAACATTGAATCTAAAAAGGGCTGTTTTGTGGAGTTTTCAGATGTGGACTGGGGAGTGAATGAGACATTCAGAAGCTTTAACAGTGTTTACATTCTACATTTTGAGAGGTGTGATGGGGTCATTATCTCTGGGCTGGGGAGGGTGGAGGGATGAGAGGTGTGATGGGGGTCATTGACACTGGGCTGGGGAGGGTGGAGGGATGAGAGGTGTGATGGGGGTCATTGACTCTGGGCTGGGGAGGGTGAGGGTGGAGGGATGAGAGGTGTGATGGGGGTCATTGACTCTGGGCTGGGGAGGGTGGAGGGGTGAGAGGTGTGATGTGGGTCATTGTCTCTGGGGTGAGGGGTGTTAATCTGTCCATCTCAAACCTGTAGTAGAAGGTGTTCAGCTCGTCCGCCAGGTCTTTGTTAGCTGCAGCAGGGGGTGTAAGGTCCATGACTGAGAACCGTTCTGTCAGCCTCTCAGAGTAGCTTTTTATCGCCACTCTGATCTCCCTGGTCCCTGGCTTGCTTGTACAGGGCCCTGTCACCACTCCTGAAGGTATCTTCCTTGGCCTGGCGAAGATGTTGCAGTTTGGGAGTGAACCATGGTTTATTGTTGTTGTATGTGCAAAAGGTCTTGGTTGGCACACACACATCTTCACAAGAACTGATGTATGGTGTCACAGTGTCTGTCAGCTCATCAAGATTATCAGATGCAGCTTTAAAAACAGTCCAATCGGTGCAATCAAAACAGGTGAATAAAACGGTTTGCAGTCTATGAAAAAAGTTTCCAGGTTTGGGCTGCAGAAAATAAACAAAAACAAAGAAAGTACAAGAGAGCGCAGTACAGAGGCTGCCATCCGCGGCGCCATCTTGGATCATGTATCGATATGTTTTATTAATGTAAAAATGATGTACAGCTTGGCTTCTTAAAAAACAGCACAGAAGATTTAAAATTTGTGAATAGGATCAGTTTTAACATTCACAAATAGCTACAGTGAACATGTCTACAGCTGTTTTTTGGTTTCAGTACTGTACTGTGTCAGCTACAAACAGTGTGGTTTCAAACTTTCAGTTACGATTAGCAACGAAGCAAATAATGCCTACAAAAAGTATACCACACATCCTCATCACACATCACACATGGCCCCCTGCATCTGAATGCCCCCCCCTTCTCTCTCTCTTCTCTCTATCTCTAACTCTGTCTCTATTTCTCTTTCGCTCTTTCACCCACTCTCTCTATCTCTGTTTTCACATCCTCATCACACAACACGCATGGCCCCCTGCATCTGAATGCTTTACTCTTTCTCTCTCTCTCTCTCTCTCTCTCTCTCTTTCTCGTTCTCTGTTTCTCTCAATTAAATATCTTCTCTCATAAAACAAGTATCCAAGTGCATTTTAATATTCTGAACATAGTGCAATCAGACAAGTGCTTTAAAAACTGGTGAAAGATAGAACAACATTCTTTGGAGTCCTTTAACAAAATAGCGTATTAAAATAGAGACTGGCAACCCATAACTTAACCATAATCACTGGAAAACTTTATTGCCTTTTCAGGCGGACTGTGTGTGCAGTGCAGTGGTCCCCAACCCCTGGGCCGTGGACCAGTACTGGGCCGTGGGTCATGTGGTACCGGTCCGCAGGCTGCACAGAAAAAAAACGTGGATGTTAGCCGTGTTCTGTTGTTGGCTTGTTGTTATGAAAATGCTGTTAATAAAGCTGCGAGTACACATTGGATTTACGTTCATTATTGTATTTTAAAGATACCCCATTATTATATATTTAAAATATCCCCATTTTATGCATATCATTGATTTGTATAATATACGTATATTTATCTGCCACTCCTTAAAGGCCGGGCCGTGAAAATAGTTTTTGATATTAAACCGGTCCGTGACGAAATAAAGGTTGGAGACCGCTGATCTAGTCATTAAAGCAAAAATAAAAAAGCAGCCATGCTGCCCTCTTGCGGAGACACTGTTAAAAGAAGTTCTGCACACCACAGGATATTTACCACTTCAGATCCTTGATGCCAACACACTGGAACAGCGGCTGGAATTGCTGTTCACCTAATTTACAAAAAAAAAAAAAAAAAACGCATTCTGTTTCAAAGTGTAAGTTATTTTACCCGTCTATGATGTCTCTCCTAAATGTGGTTTCACAGCCTCTTAACAACAGCTTTAAAAAAAGAAATTTTTTTCAATGAATTTTGACCTATTGTTTGTTTTGAGAAGATTTGATTCTTTACATAGATTACCATGTGTGTCCCCCACTTCAAAAAACAATAGTATTGGAAAATTTATTACAGTGTGCTCTACACATTTCTGTGTTTTCCCTTACTCCAAACCACCAAATCCAGCACATGATCTTGGTATTTAGTTTAGGAGCAGAATTTGGAGCGATAAATGAGAAAAAGCACACAAATAAGCATGGAGAACCTCTACTCTATAGTTAAAACTTGGGTGGCAAATTCCCATTGATAATGATAAACTATATAAGCCACCAGTCTACTGGTTTTTAACATATGGAATATTGGCTGACTTAAGCTTCCCAACTAAACTCTGGTACCATTAGGCTGTTACCAACCTATAATTACATAACATATAGATCAGATTAGTATAGATACATTGCCCTTTAAAAAAAAAGAAAGAAACAGAAACAGATAATGTGTGGTGAAACAGTATAGACATATTTCCAAAAGACACTGGTTTTGTGCATGGAAATTTACTTGCAAGAAAATAATATACAAGAGCCCCCTTCCCATACCATTATGACAGCTGTGAGCAACAGAAGTCACCTGGTGAGATTCAGTACAATCTATGATTAAAACGTGCAGTAAACACATCATTCGATCCGTTTTCAGTGGACAGACAGGGAGAGGCTGATACTCAAGCATTTCCTCACACATGACCCTTACAAAGTTTGCAGCAGTGAACGGTAACAGTTATGCTGTGAGATTTCACCAAACAAATGTAACACTCGACAGGACTGTCCAAAGCAAAAAAAAAAAAATATATTAACATCTCTCCTTTATCACCATTTGAATATAAATATATTTAAATGTAATGTAGTTCAACATGCATCACCTATCTTAAACAGAGTGCCTTAAATATGAGAGAGACAACAGTAATTGTTGAAAAATTGGGTTATAAAAATGCTTAAAGCACGTCATTGAGATTTCAACCAATGTTTGGCACACTTACATAATAAAGTATAAAAGTTCCACCATGTAACAGACAACAAAGTCTTGAAAGGCACTAAGATTTCTCCAGCTTTGAGACAAAAAAAAATTGTATTCCTTATTTTTCATTCCCTCTCATTAGTCCTTCACTTTCACTCTGGCACTGCTGCGGTTCCAATCTCCACCTTGCCACGCATGTCTTGATCGATCCTACAAGAGGACAAACGTAACAACAGTTATAATAAACACAGAAGGTGAAACCAGCAATTAAAAGAGTTCTTAATATTTAGTCATTTAAAGCCATTAGCTATGAATACAGCTTGGCAAAAGGGCAGTCAAGAGAAGTTACCATCAAAAAAATTATTTAACAGTATTGCATTTAGAACAAAATTTACAATAAGTGACTTAACATGACAAAGATTAGCTTGATCAAATGAGTTCAAAAAAGTTCTTTTGATTAACGTTGATTAAAGAGCTTTGGTAAACATTCAACAAGCAGAGACAAAATGAATCAAAACTGGAAATGACGCCCATTAGACGCCTGTAGAACCATTCACAAGCACAGCACTGGGGCTAATAGCTAATAAAAACCATACTAACTTTCATTCAAATTCCATTTAGTGCTTATTAAAACAAGCTTCAGCTCAAGTGTGTTTGAGACATACAGCCTGGTGGAGATGCAGATAGGTGGGATATGTGCTCTTTTTCATGAAAAGAGTCCATTGTTGATCTTACTGCACAAAATACTGGTCTGGGAAGTCCTTTTGTCTGTTGGGAAGAATATCAGCTATCCAGTAGGGGGCTGATAGGAGCCAGATAAACATCCCCTGCAGACACTACTACCTCTGATTTAGCAAGATCAATAATGAACATGGTAACAGCTGAGGTGACTATATTAATGTTTACGGAGACAAAACGGCAGAAGCAAACGAAAGCAGTGGCTTGTCATGTTTTGTGTAGTCACACCATGTCTCTACTCTGTTTTGTTGGCATTGTATAACATGGAGGTCACATTCTCAAAGGATTTACTAAAAGCAAGATGAATGGGCCAGTAAACATAGTTGAAAAGCGAATATGAGGTCACCCTGTTCATACAACTAGGCATACAACTTATTTTTTGGCAATATTTTTGGGACCTGGAACGATTTTGGTGCTCTGTGTGTGTCTGTGGTTAAACCTGATATACCTGCAGAGTTGACTACAGAAGTATTCAAGTTATCCCAAGAATCATTCATTCTTCTCCCATGGCAAATGCTAGTTCAACTGGAAGTTCCACAAAGACAGCACAAGTGGGTAAAAGTGCTGTGCAGGGCTGGGCAGGGTGAGGCATGCAACTAGCTGTGAAGCATGCAATTCAGAGAAATCCCCTAACGTGACGGAAACAAAAATGCACCACTTGTGACTGCGTACTCCCATCTTAAAGAGAAAGCAGCTTAGCTATACATACCACTCAGACTGCACCATGGCAGAAACAGCGTCACCATCCAAATCTGCAGATTTGTTTTTTTAAGCAAACTATTAGCAAGGAATTTTATTTGTCTCTGAGTCTGGCCATTATGGAGAAATGTGACAACAATGCACAAACACGAACGATTCTTAACTTTTTAAGTCTGTTTCCTTAGAGTTTCCTCTAAAAGTTGAGTTTTGTCACACTTGTTTCTACGATGCAACATTTTTAGGTAAAACAAATCAATAGTTTGAATAACAACAGAAAAAGATCACTATAAGAGGCAATGTTACATAAACTCAAAAAACAAAAAAAGTATGTATTGCACTGAAAAAGTGCTAATAAGAAGCATCTGCCAAAAACTGTACATGCAGTGAGCAATTATAACAAGAGTAAATGACCTTTCACAAACAACAACTGACAGCGAGCACATTCTGATCCGGCAACAAACAAGACATGCGTGAAATTTTTTAGTAATGTTTCTCGAAGCCAATTAACTGTTAGTTTTGTGCAATACAAAAGAGACCTGGCAGAAGCCCTGGGGGTGAATATACCGATACCTTTTACGTGTTTTCCTATTTTTTTCTTCATCAAACCTTAGAAGAAGGGCAGGAAAATTGGTTAAGGTATAAGATAGTCTCTGAAGGTTTTACAGCCAAGAGCAGCCAATCACACTTACAAACACACACACACACACACACACACACTGTTTAAAACAGAAAAGCCATGGCACCTTAAGCACTTCTATAAAGACAGAATTCTTGTTAATACCATTACAGAGATGCAAGGCTGACGAAGAGTCGACGAATTTGGAAATGAAGAAATTCAAAAGCCATGATAACCATTTCTCAGTTACAGCTGCTAAACTATACAGTGCCATGTTTTATTTTGTCAACAAAATTAAAAAGGCCCCCCAGAGCTGATTCTCAGACTAAAATTCCAAACTAGAAAAAAAACATCAATCCTGTTATTAGCAAATGATGTACTCAGTTCCTATTTATCTTCAACCTATTAATACTATACATAAAATATATAGACATAAAAGAAGGTACCACTGTGCAATAAAACCAGAGAAACCAGAGAAAAAACCTTAGAGTCTTAATCAGAGCAAGTTTGACTCTGAGACTTAAGAAAGTTTTGAGTATTAACTGCTGTAGCTTACAAAATGGTTTAAAACCTGGACTTTGAATGTGTTCCTTTCAATCTAATGTTTATTCCTTACATAATTTATACGTACACTGTTGTGTGTTCCGAGTCATTGCCTTGCTACATGACTGAGCTCTAGATCAGATACAAGTAGATCTCTTGTGCGACTCCCTGAAACTGCAGCAAACTAGCAAAAACCGGTATATAGTTCTTTGAACGCAGCAGCTGTTTTTTGCTTTAAATTAATCAGGTGGTTTTCCGTATTCATGCTTATCACAAACATTGAAGTCAGATGGGGTAATCCTGCAAATTGCTTAAAGTTTTCTTTACTTCTATATGGATCATCATTACATGCTGCAAAGACTCTCTGCTCATTTAATAAATATGACTTTGGACCTAGCTTTGTAACTATTTGAAAACAGCTGACAATTGACATTATTAACTGTTCTTAAAGTGTTGACATTTTTATGTTTTGCGAGAAACTAGAATTTGCACAAAAGAGGCTTGATTTATTTGGAAAAACAAAAACAAAAATACAAAAAAAAGGGACAAAACCGTTTCAATGGCCATGTAGAAACAATCACAAAAGTAATATGAATGGGAAGAAAAGAAAACAGCAATGTCACTTACTGCTTGATGCATTCTGGTATTGACACGTACTCCATTGGAACAAGTTCAGCCAGTTCTATCAGGCTGAACACAAACTTAATTTTTTGGCTAAATTTGGTGCTGGAAGGGAAACAGGCAAAATTTAAATATGGCATAAAGAAACAAAGTATGTTCCAAAAACATTGTTCCATTACATGTAAGGAACGTGGATTTACCTTATAAAAGGTTTTGTGAGAGTGAGGAGAGTGCGGATGAACCAAGAAGGATGGACAATTATCAAAGACTTCAGGTTCTTTCTTAACCTACAACAGAGAAGACAGGGACACTAATCAACAAAAAAATACAAATAATACTCATGTATAATGTTGGATATGCCAATGTAATCCACAGCTGATATTGAAATGTGTGACTGTTACCTTTAAGATACTTAATGAATAAACATTATTAATTAATTGAATCCTCATTTATTGAAATGCATTAAAAATGACTGTTGTAAGAACTGCTCGACTTTCCACAGTATTAGAGGCAGTTAGAAACTGCTGCTTGTTGCGATGAGTCTGCATTACTCACCTCCGGTCTATCTGCTGATAGCACTTCCTGAGCCAGCCTACACTTGGCATCTTGCGACGAGAGGTGGCACCATTCAGATAAACAATCATATAGTTTTCAGCCACCAGCAGTTCCAGTGTGCCTATCACATACCTGAGAATCACAGATTCATTCATCATTCATGGGATTAAACCATTTCCCCCCAGTTCAAAAGTTCAATAAGCCATTTCACATGTTTGATAAGTAATATTTTAACCAAGCATGCTCATAAGGCAAAATGTTTTGGAACTTGTGCTGGTCATCTAGTTCCTTTATAATTTGAACAGCTCAGCAAAACGTATAGCTTCCCGAAATGTTCTTAACTGCAACAGCACAGCACTTCTTTAATATATTAAAATCAAGTAAGCCTTGTGCAATTAAAGAGAACTCACTTGAAAAGATTGTCCATGATGTATCTGTAGTTTGGTTGATTGCTCTCAGGCATAAAGCAAACTGCAAAGACGATGATAGCATTCAGTCCATCCCCATAATAACCTGTGAAAGTAGCAGCCATGTCAGAGCACGCCTGCAGACAAGCCTTGCTACACTCTTAATAAAACAGCAACAGAAGACGACGAACAATTCAGCTCCACTCTGTTATTAATTATACAAAGCCAAGGCAAGACTCGACATGATTGGCAATTTTAAACAAAAGTCTAAATGGGCATTGAACAACTAAAATAAAGCAGAAAAAAAAGAGAACAAGAAAAGAGAGGCAAACAGACACTGATTCCTTAATTACTGCATGTTTATATGGTTCCTGTCACCACTAGGGCCATGCACAGAGGGACACAAATGTAGGAAAAGCAGCACATTTACCATTTGTAAACACAATGAGTGTGCAAATGTCTCTTGCCAGGGGTGACATTCCCCCTAGCAAGAGATAAATTTATCTGGGTGAGTTCAAGTGAACTTTTTGATCCAGAGCAACTAATACATCAGTACCTGACCTTACTAATTCTTACAGGAGTATTCTAGAGTAAAGTCTACCCAGAAGAACGGATACTACATGCTCTGGCAGTCTTCTGAGGCCCTCCGGGGCCTGAATTGGCTGAAAGTGTGTCTACAAATTGTTGTACATATATTACATATGTGCTAAGATCCCAATATTAGGTTATTAATCAGCACAAATTACACAGAGAAATACTTTGTGGGAATTTGACACTTCTGGATTAAAAGTGACAATCTTGTTATACGTGAACACACCACAGCACACAGTATGAACAGCACGAAATACTTCCTCTGCATTTAACCCATTCACCAAGTGAAGCAGGGGGCAGCAGGAAC
>JBBPDB010000011.1:11133296-11159769 GCA_037974465.1 Brachypetersius altus
CTATTTAACCAAGATACTGCAGTCAGAGCATCTATACAACAACTGTCCAAATAATAACTAGCCAACGCCTAACCCAATACATAAGCCCTAGAGAAGAACAACGTAGGTCAAGGAATCATGTTTTCTGCTCTGCTAAATTTAGAATTTCTAGATATCTTTGGCTAAATTTTGGAAATATTCATCTAACAGAGTCTAAGCCTGGCTTTCACAAAGCTTGAAACCCATATGAAACTAAATTTCAGTGCAGCTTGTTTGATACTCAGTCTCACAGTCTTGAATTTGTGAAAACTATTCAAGAATGGCCAATTAAATGCTCATAATCAAACACACTGTCAGTGAAAACACTGTCATTTTCACTCGCTGGCTTCAATCAACAGATTAATTCATGAGGACATTTGTTTGGACGGCTGTTTGTGCCAGTGTTTATTTGTCTGGTTAGCCTGCTGTATTCTCATGTACATAACAGGGTTATTTATTTCCTTTGCTCTGGGCATAATAATGACCAAAGCACTGCCTACTATTCTGAAACTCTTGTTTACAAGGTCAAAAAATCGTCGCTTTATAAAACAGCCTAATGAATGACTATTTCTAATGAAAATGTTTTTTCTCTTTCTTTTTCCTCTGTTCTGTTCATCTGTCCTTGGTAAAGGGTGCGGGATTCCACGCCTCTCGCAGGCAGAAGTATGGTAACGTGTTCAAAACACATCTTCTGGGCCGTCCATTGATCAGGGTGACTGGAGCTGAGAACGTGCGCAAGGTGCTGATGGGCGAACACACTCTGGTCAGCGTGGACTGGCCGCAGAGCACCAGCACTCTTTTGGGCCCCAACAGCCTCGCCAACTCCATCGGAGACATTCACCGCAAGAGGAGGAAGGTAGGAGAATTCGAAGCGTTCTGACTAAGACACACATGCACAACCCACTGAAACACAGGCCACAGATCT
Source organism: Brachypetersius altus (assembly GCA_037974465.1). Taxonomy (NCBI): domain Eukaryota; kingdom Metazoa; phylum Chordata; class Actinopteri; order Characiformes; family Alestidae; genus Brachypetersius; species Brachypetersius altus. Next base: position 11,134,240 of record JBBPDB010000011.1, read on the forward strand.
TGTCATCATATACATATATATATATATAAATGCCTTGAAAATCTTGATCTGTTAACATATGTACAAGTCAAGTTATCTGATTCAGATTTTGCCCCCTTCCTCTTTTAAGTTATTCTTTCAGAAATTATTTTTTGCAGACAAGTTTTGGCGATGAGACTGTATCACCACCTTTCTCTCTTTGTCTCTCTCCTGTCTCACAAATACAAACATGAAGTTGTTAGAGGCTGGCTTCATTTCTCTTTCTTTCTAATATTGAACTGAAGAGAGTAAGAGGGTAGGGGAGAGCAATGAGAAAAAGGTGGCGTCTATCCGAAGAAGAGAGCAGAAAGGTATCCCTAGGATAGAGTCTGAAAGAACAAGAGAGAGATAGGAGGTCAGATGAAAACAGAGAAGTAAACACCAGCCTCCCTGTCTTGTCCCTTTTCGATTTGGGAACAGATATCAGCTCTCTTTAACCTACCTTTGCAGTCACTCCGCCACAGTCTCCAATCGGTGACCCAGCAGAATATTATAAATCCCTTATCCTCCATTCTGACGCTATTGTCCAGGGCCAAAATAGCCCTTTTTGTGTGTCTGGTCCCATCCAGGCCCACAGGGGCTCAGGTTTCCCCCCACACACACCTGTCCCATTGAGGGGTCAGGGGGGTGTAATCAGTCTGCTTAATCCTGCAGGCCCGGGGGCCTCACGCGAGCCCCACTAATGACCACTAATTAGTCGCTCGCCTCAGACGTACAAAGACGGCCTTATCCCCCCACAGGCCTCCGGCAGGGTGGACCCCCACTGGTCACTTCAGACAGCCCGCAGTGTCATGCTCTGCACAGTCAGGACATGTCATGTCATTTATCTAGATATTACACTGTGCTGCTTGTTTATTAGGCAGACCTGCTTTATACTTATGGCCCATTGTCTATTTTCTCAGAAACATTTATTATATAGGTGCAACTTGTATGTGTACTATTATTGCTGGTATATAGGGATAACATCAAAATATCAAGAGAAGGGGTATCCCGAGGCTCAGAGTAAGAACATTATGTATTTAATTTTTTTAGACAGTATTCACTTTTAGTCCACAGTTTATTGAATGTTGGCAGATTTATTCAGCTACCGCTTTGGTCAAACCTGTGGTGGACAAATTCCTTGTTTATCTCTCTACCGTATCGCCTCTGAGTGACCTGACCTGTGATGGAAACTTTCCCCTTAGCACACTTACAGGTTGTGCTGGGATTTTGTGGTGATAAGACTCAGCTCTTGAACTCTGGAGACTAATCCATCACTAAAGCTACACGGGCAGGGCCATGTGCCGCCTCAGGGCTCTGAACACTAAAACAACATTCACAACAATAACACAAACACAGGCTGGGGCAAGACCCCAATCCCTCCAGTGCTACTAAGCCTTTAGGGATAACTGGCCCCAAGCATGACCTGAATGGAGGAGAGGCCCTGTGCCACCTCATGTGATGGACTCCAAACTGTGTGTCCACGAGTGTGTTTGAGGGGTAATGCTGGCTCAGCCTCCAGTATTTTCAGTTTCAGTTTTTTGAGTTTCAGTTTCCCAAAAATGCTTTTGCAAATTGGCTAATGGATATTACATTTTAGGATACAACACCAAATTGGTATGGATCATTTATATGATGCAGAGATTCTTCAAAGGTTCTACTTGCGCATATCATTTTTAAACATAGTTCAAACAACTGTCCACTGGCAATTTCTTTCAAATCTTTCACACACCTTTACTGGTTATGAATGGGTGGGTCTTGAAATGTATTGTACATCTAAGTAAGCATAAGCATCTGACATCAACAAGTGCCATATTATTCTCGCTTGATAACCGAGTCAGAGCATCTCCAAAACGGCAGGCCCTGTGGGGAGTTCCCACTATGCAATGATTGCTACCTTCTAAAAGTGGTCCAAGGAAGGACAACCAGTGAATCAGTGACATGGCCATGGGCATGTCTAATTCATGTGCAAGGGGAGGAAGGGCTAGCCTGTCTGGTCCAATCCCACAGAGGAGCACAAACTGCTTGAAAGGTTAATACACAGGTGCAGTCCAGTTAGAATGCCCATTGGATTCCTGCCCACTGAAAAAAGCACCTACAGAGAGGATGTGAGCATCAGCATACTGGACCTGTGAACAATGAAAGAATGTGGCCCTCATTACATCATGTGGACGGTAGAGTGTGTGTGAGCGGTGGTGGTGGCCTAGGCGGTAGGATACCAAATGTGTTCAGCACACCACCACTGTGTTCCTGAGCAAGACTCTTAACCCCAAGTAGCTCCAGGGAGTCTGTCTCCTGTAGATTGGAAGTCGCTTTGGATAAAAGCGTCTGCTAAATGCCATAAATGTGAGTTGCTTATCTGTAAAAGAGGCACCGGGGGAAGGCAAACTGGCAGAGGCAGTGTGGCTCTCTGGGAACTGTTCTGCTGGGAAACCTCAGGATGTTACTTATAACTAAACCTTGTTACAAACCATATACCTCTCTTCATGGCGACGTATTTCCTAAGGGCTGTGGCCTCTTTCAGTCGGAACTGAGCCTTGCCACCATTCACAGCTTATTCAGAATTGGTTAAGAGAACATGACAAGGTGATGATATGGCCTCCAAATTATTCAGATCTCAATCTGGGGGAGCATATATGGGATTTTCTGGACAAACTAGTCTGATTCATAAAGGCACCACTGCTATTAACGTCTTGGGGTCAGATACCACAGCACACCTTCAGAGGTCTTGTGGAGTCCATGTCTCAATGAGTCAGAACTGTTTTGATGGCATGAGGTGGACTTATGCAGTTTAAGGAAGGTGATTTGAATATTATGGCTCTATGAAATGTACTAAAGATGGTCTTTGAATTGACCTTTTGCTGTTCTGTCTTTATTTATGTCTCACTGTCGTCGTCTGTCTCACTTGGTTGCTCTCTCTCTCTCTCTGCTGTGCTTGTCTGGACCTCAAGTTCCTCCACCTGTTTTCGTTGTTCTTTTGGCACATTTTTCTGTCAAGTGTGCCAGAGTGTTCTCTTCTGCGCTAAGCAGAAGCAGGTAGACAGAGGGACAGAGATGGAGATGACTGTGAGTGAACTGTCTGAAAGGGCTTTCACATTGCAAAGGTCCATCTCCTAGTGGTCCTTCTCCCATTCTCAATGAGATTCATCTGGGTGACCTCAGAAAGACCCAAACATTTTTTGCAAAATATTGTAGTAACTGAGCTGGGCAGTAGAGGGCACAGTCCTTTAATTCTACAACTCACCTGCTTCCTGGCAGATTTCTCCCTGTGAATAAGGGACTGTGTTTTAGTTGTGTGTGTGTGTGTGTGTGTGTGAGAGAGAGAGAGAGAGTGAGAGAGAGAGAGAGAGAGAGAGAAGAAAGAAGCCTTTACATTCTACTCAAACCAGCAGCTTCGAGCTGTTTCATATAATTTAAGACATATGGAAATTATTAAGACAGGGGAGTTTCAAAAGGTCTGTGTGTGTGTGTGTGTGTGTGTGTGTGTGTGTGTGTGAATGTGAATAGGGAAAATACAAGAAAATCCCTCCTTTTGTAGGGAAGACAGAGGAGTTGCTCTAGTACTTTCTTTAGTAATATATGGAGTTTCCCTGGATGATGTGGCCTGGTGTAGCTGTATTTGACATCCGTGCGGGAGACAGCCGACACCGTACTCTCCATAAGGGAAAACAAAAGCCCTTAAGCGCACTGAGGCTGACCCATACGTGAATAAGCATGGAATGCACTATTGTATGGCAATGAATCACATATGTGGACTCTTTAGTGTACAGTCCATAGCTAAACAGGAACTAATGGAAGTCTGAGTATTTTTACCACGGACACAACACACATGCACATAGTACTCACTGTGTTCTAAGCTATGAGGCTGTTTATGCATTTTAGTCTTCATGTATCATTGCTGTTATTAGAAAACCTCATGGCTCTATGTTTTTTTTCAGTTTCACTGCATGTGTCCTGCTGCTTTTTACATTTAATGACAAATCGACCATTTTTTACATTTTTTACATCAAACCAGTAGAAGTTTGAAACTTAATGTCCTAAACAGGTATTTATTCTGAGCGAAAGACAGAGAGAGAGAATGAAAGAGGAGAAGAGCAGAGTGAAAGAGAGAAAGAGAGAGAGGAGAAGAGGGGAGAAAATAAGAGAGCTGTGGGGACAGAGGCGGAGAGAGAGATGCAGTCGTGAGTAGAGACAGTGAGTGAATGTGAGTGACGAAGGGAAGACCCGCGAGTTTTTGTCACCGACTCCGCCCCCATCATCTTTACAACGCTGGAAAAGCGTTACGGAGCCAAGGTATTTGGGGCGAGATGGCATATAAAAAGTGCTATTGTTAGTCCACAGAGCTTGAGTTTTTAAAGGGGAACATGGATGTTATTTCACCAAACAAACCCGTGCGACTGAGGCACATTAGAAATGCACTGCTGCGGCCAGGAAAATCTTACCTTCCTCGCTCACTTTCTCTCTCTCTGCTGATGGCGAAGGAAACACACTCTGTCCAGCTTCACTATAATGGAAGGACCGGGAGGTGGGGGGTGTGATTAAAAGCATTAAGGTCAAAAATAGTAGAGACTTGTGAATTAATGAGAATGTTCCATGTTCCCCGCTTGAAGGAAAATAAACCTGTACTATGGCTGCGGACTTGTGGCTTCAGGATAATATTTAGATGACATTTCTATCCATATTTCTGTTGAGCGTAGCACAGCCATGCTTAGTCGTGGTTTCAGGGGTCAGTGTAACTGTAGAAGTGTGGAATTGTGGGACCTGTAGTTTTTGGTTCTTTGACACATCAGCGTCAAAAAGCATGCCCAAATTACTTTAAGGGCCCTTCCTATATCAGATTGCTTTTATGTTTGACATCTAGCGTGTGTTTTAAGCCAGACAGGTCTGAGTTGCTGGCAGATTTAGGATTCTTTTCGGTGTTTATAGTTTAAAAAACTGTGAGTCGAGGTCTGAGATCCACTCACCACTCATGGATCTCAGTGCCAAGTCCTACCTACAGACTTAAGCACTGCTGAGTCACTCAGTCACACACACACACACACACAGTCACAACCCCTAAATCTTCTATCCAGCTAGAAAGTAATTCATGTGTTTAAGTGCATGCATTCTGTTGCGGTCATAAGATAATCTAATGAGCCCTTCCCATTTCATGACCAATGCACCATTCAAATGTTTCCTAGTTTTCCAAACAAATAGAAATGTATTGTTATGTTAAATTAAGAGATGGTGAGCTGAATAGGCATCTAAACCCTAAAGTAGGGGTCATCAGTTCTGGTCCTGAAGGGCATTTTCCCTGTTCAAACACAATTGCTAAATCTGCTTCAAACTACTAAGTTGAGTCAGTTACCTTAAGCAGCGAAATTATCAAAAAGTGCTGGATTCTGGCCCTCCAAGACCTGATTGATGACCCCTCACCCAACACTTTTTATTCCAACATGGAAATAATGCAAAATAACATTCTGGGAATCAGGAATAGAAGGGTTGCCAAGTCAGTAAATGTTAAAGGGTTAAGTTACTGCCTCAATGTGCATGTAGAAACTAAATCAGCGTTTTTTGTTTTCTTTTTCTGGACAGATTTTTGCGAAGGTCTTCAGTCATGAGGCTCTGGAAAGCTACCTGCCAAAGATCCAGCAGGTGATCCAGGAAACACTGCGAGTGTGGAGCTCCAACCCAGAGCCCATCAATGTGTATCGTGAATCCCAGCGTCTGTCCTTTCAGATGGCCATCCGTGTGCTGCTTGGCTTCCGCATATCTGAGGAGGAGATGCGCTTCCTATTCCACACCTTCCAGGACTTTGTGGATAATGTTTTCTCGCTGCCCATTGACCTGCCCTTCAGTGGCTACAGGAAGGTAAGAGGCTGCAGCATCCAGCATTACTCATTGCAAAATAAGTTTCCCAAATGCTTCCTTACTAGGTCATATGGTTCCAATAGAAAAACTCTTTATTGTTTTTTCTATGGAATCTTTTATTTAAAGTTTTTTTGCAAAAACGTTTGGGATGTCAAAACCTTGAATGTACTCAAAATAACAATTTTATATATGCATATGGATGTCTTTATAGGGCATTCGTGCAAGGGACACCCTTCAGAAAGCCATAGAAAAGGCCATCAGGGAGAAACCGCTGTGTACACAAGGGAAGGACTACTCCGATGCTCTGGATGTGCTGCTGGAAAGTGCCAAGGAGAACGGAACGGAGCTCAGCATGCAGGAGCTTAAGGTTTGTACTACTTCTTATTAATCCATCATTTTAGACGGAGCACACCTGCACAGACTGCTTGTTTGAAGTGCGTTGTTTATTTGCTCTCTTAGCCTAGCGGTTAGGGCATTCTCCCTGCGATCAGGAAGTCATGGGTTTGATTCCCAATACCACTAAGGACCTCTTAGGTGCCCTGAGCATGGTACTGTCACCACACACTGCTCCACAGGCGCTGTGTTCCTGGCTGCCCGTTGCTTCATTTGATGAATGGGTTAGATACAGAGAAATAATTTCATACTATTCACACACTGTGTGCTGTGGTGTGTTCATGTATGACAGAATGGTTTCTTGACTTTTTCTTGGGCAACATTGTGTGACCATGCACAGAGAGACTGGGACTGAAGGATGAGCTGTTTGAATAGAAACGGGCAAATTTGGAAATCTTAACCCATCTACTTGTATTTGAATCAGTTTAAATAGAGCAGGCTTTAATGCTGTAAATTATGTATGCACATTCAGCTTACTTTGCTGACCCCTACGGAGGCCAAAATGTAAAAGTCCCCCACTCCCACCTCACACTGGCGGTGACACAGACAAGCCTTGACATAAATGGTAGCCAACAAGCTCTTTCCACGCATGCTGTTTTTACTTTGTTGTGGAGCAGGTTTTCATTCCTGGAGAGGCACACTACACCAGCGTTCAGGCAGTGGCAGACGGGTGGATCCCTCAGGCCTGTCGGCAGCTGCTCACAGGCATGCCATTAAATCAAATGAAAGCAAAAACCTGACCTCTGCAAGATGGCTGCCAAGCCTCAAAGAAAGAAAGAGAGAGAGAGAGAGAGAGAGAGAGAGAGAGACTCAGTTCTCTGCTCTCCACAGATACATGGAAGGCAGCTAGAAGCTTACTTGCAAAGGGCAGTCCGAGATTTCTTTCTCCTGTTCTACTCCTGAACTTCATATCTGCGTCATACATACCTAACATGAGTGCTCACTAACTGAAGGAAAAGTTCAAAACTGTCTCTATCATCCCCTTTGTCTTTCTTTCTTTGACTGGATGAATGTTAGCTGTTCAACGTGTCTTCAAAAGTTTATCTTGAGTCTGCTTTTCCACTCCCTTCTAGGAGTCCACCATTGAGCTGATCTTTGCTGCCTTCGCTACCACAGCCAGTGCCAGCACTTCTCTGGTAATGCAGTTGTTGAAACACCCTGCAGTGCTGGAGAAGATGCGTGAGGAGCTACGTAACTGCGGCCTGTTGCATGACGGCTGCCTGTGCCAGGGAGAGCTGCGGCTGGATACCATTTACAACCTCAAATACCTGGACTGCGTCATCAAAGAAGTCCTGCGCCTTTATGCTCCTGTGTCTGGAGGATACCGCACTGCCATGCAGACTTTTGAGCTGGATGTAAGTCTCTCACAGTTTCCCCCTCACCTCCTATTTAATCAGTTGACTTAGAGTGTTCTCTACTTCATAAACTCTTGTTTAACTCTTTCTCTCCATTCACAGGGGGTGCAAATTCCCAAAGGCTGGAGTGTCATGTACAGCATCCGCGATACTCATGACACCTCAGCCGTCTTTAAGGATGTCCAGGCCTTTGACCCTGACCGCTTCAGTTCAGAGCGCGGTGAGGACCGCGAGGGGCGCTTCAACTACTTGCCCTTTGGGGGTGGTGTCCGCTCTTGTCTGGGGAAGGCGCTGGCCACCCTCTTTCTGAAGCTGCTGGCGGTGGAGCTAGCTGGAGGGAGCCGTTTTGAGCTGGCCAGCCGAACATTTGCCCGGTTGGTGTCCGTGCCTGTGGTCCACCCCACCGATGGCCTCCGTGTCAAGTTTTTTGGCCTGGACTCCAACCAGAACCAGATCATGGCCAAGTCAGACGAGATGCTGGGTGCCACCGTGTGATTAGAAGGTCGAAGGTGGGAGAATGGTGTAAGTGGATGAGAGAAGTGGGCAGAGCCTTTGACAGTTACTGTTGAAATATATGCCTTCTCAAGTGGCAAACTGTCAGTCAAGTGAGACTCTCTTCTTTATTATTTTCAAGATGTCACTTTCATCTGCCAAAAATGTACAGTCTATCTTTTTTTTTTTCCTAAGAAAACTTAAAAATCTTAACATGAAAATATCAACAAAAAAAGGAAAAAAAAACCAACTCAAATGTTATGTCATCATTAAGATATGCTATGAATAGAAGTGCACAAGATAGAAGAAGCTGTTTCTGAATGTTTGTGGGAGGACTGGAAGGTTCTGATGGGAAGAAGGATAGTTACGTTCTTTGTGCCTAGCTAAGCAGATGTCACAGGGTATGGCCAAACGTGTGATCACAGTAAAGTGGCCATTCTGAGTAAGGACAAGAAGAGTCATTCTCATTATGGCCTGAAATGAGGTCCAGTACAGGGGTGTTTTTCAGGGTTAGTGTGTGTGTGTGTGTTTGTGTGTGTACTTTTTGTATGCTGGTAATTAAATGCCAATGTATGTTTGTGTGTGTGTATGTGTGTGTGTGGGTATATGGGGGTGGAGGGGTAGATTATCATTCAGGCATTTAGGAGCGTAGGAAACATTGTAAGCTAGAAAGAATGAAATGAGGGTGTAATTACTCAGGTGTGCATGTAGTGTAGAAGGACCTTTCAGACTAACCCAGTTCTATGTTGTATCTGTTCCTGCACATAAAAGACAATTCATTACCATATTATTCTTTTAAGGTGTGTGGATTGGTGTGTGTGTGTTTGTGTGTGTGTGTGTGTGTGTGTGTGTGTGAGAGAAAGACAAAAAAAACCGTGAAAATACTCAACCTGTGCTTTTTTTGCAATGATGTGAGTGTGTCAGGTTGTATTACAGTGTGTGTGTGTGTGTGTGTGTGTGTGTGTGTTTGAATGGGCATGAGACTCTCGAAACAAGCTATACTGGGAGGAAGCAAGTCATTCATACTGCAAAGTGTATATTCTGAAGACTGAATTTAGTCAGAGACAGGGAGAAGACACTACAGGATGTGGAGGTTGCTGGTCACCATTTTTGCTGCTTGAGAGTTGCTTTTGTATTCTTACGTCCGAGCAGAGCGCTATCCGCCCTCTGATGAGGATGACTGTTCTTTTTCCTGCTGCTCCACTTTGCAACACTATAATGCGAATGGAAAAAAAAGGTTGAATGATCAGAGATGACGAGAAGACACACTTGTAGATCATCAGTCAGTCTCTTGATTTTTCTTTTGTGTGCTGTTTTCAATGTCACTTCACAGGAACTATTTTTGTGAGTGGCTGGCAGTGGGTTTTAAAAAGAGAGGTAGAAACCCTATGGAGGACCTCTTATCACTTCTTTCACACATCATGCAAAGGTCTTATATTTTGATAAAACATGCCACTGATCTTTCTATTATTAATAAATGGATGTTGAATTAAAGTCTGCTGCTTCCAGTGTACCGCTTTCTAACCGAAAGTAGACTGCTACAGTAGTGCGCAGTGATTGTGTGGGCAAAGAGGACTTGGGAAAATACACTCATTTTAGAAAGCCATGGGTAACGCCTATTTGCATTTGTCTAATCTCCTAATATTATTCCTATTAATATTATTGTAATAAATATTACTTTAAGTGCTATTTTGTTATATTTCTGAATAGAGTTCTAGTATAAATAAAGGTCGTTGGTAAATATTGTTATATTTAGAATATGAACGGCAGTTATATTGTAAACAGTGTTTAAATGTTAATATGGTTTTATGTTCTTGTAATTATTCTGTTATCAATATTATCATCATTGCATTTAGTTTATATTATTAAACACAGAAGCACTTGTGAGGTATGTTTATATTGAGTGCCATGCGACTACATGTTCTATTCTTTGTTGATTATTGAGTTTGTCTGTACATAATTTTGTTTCTTTTTACAAATCCACATTTCATTTAGTTAAAATATGAATGTCCCCCCCCCCTCCTTTTTTGTTACAATGATTCTTAAATGTACTTGGCAATTTTATAAAACTCTGTAATAAACTATAATGTGAAAAGCCATTACTTCTGAGCATCTGACTCTTGCTTTCTATTAAAACTTATTCTAACTGTAGTGAAAGTGGCGCATTTCCTTAATTGTAAAATGCTGACTAAACAACACACAAACTGCAGAAACGGAGCCTGAAGGTTTCTTGAGATGCTTTCAGGGATCAACATGAGTTTCTGATTATGATTAAACACGTTTCGCTTGTCAACCACACAGTCCTTTGTCATTGTACCACATTTCCTGGAGACCACAGAACATTCTTTTGATGATCTGTGGTGAAACTCTGCCATTAACCCGTGCTTGTTTTGTGTAGAAGAAAGAAGATATCAGTGATGTAGCGTTGGCTCCTTTTGTAATGCATCATAACAATTGGAACAGGGTCATTCGCGATGTAGGAAGTGCCTCATTGCAGACATATATCCTGTCTAAAAAATTATAAAAGCATGACATCAAATTTCCTCTGCAATGATCTATTTGATACTTTGCAATATGTACACACACACATATTTCATCTCCCTTTCAAGTGGAAGAGTGGAGGGAACAGCCGCAAAACACAGTTTACAAACAACAGCCAGACCCAGCAGAAGCGACATGTGTGGACCAGCACGTTCAAATCAAAACCTGGTGCTGTCAGACAACTCTGACTGGAAGTTCACCCACAATGAACCATTCGTTCCATGCTTTTTGCTTCTGAAGTTTATTTATTCTTTCTCTTTTAGCACAGTGTGTACTGCAAACCACTTTGTTCTGAAGATATGATTAGTGAGAATAGCAATATGTTTCTTTCAGTCGACGAATTTTGATTACTTTGTGCTTTTATCTGTCACCACCGGATAATCCTGAAGTGCATGAGAGTTAAAGAACTCACAGCAAATAATAGTTCAACTTATTTGAGGTGTGATGAATGATTTAAGATCGATTTCTTATGTAATCTAAAAGTGCACTTAGTGAAATGAAAGCTGGGTGATCTAGAACAAAGGACTGGCAGGAAAAAAACTGAAGAAACAGTTGGAAGATGAGCTCTACTTCAGCGCTCAGATTTCATACCAGATTATGGCATTCAGGCATGTACTTCAGGTGCCCTCCTATCTAGCAAAATGTGGAAGAATTTGGTTTTATGACTGAGCCCATCCTGTGGAATATCGCTATCGATATTAACAGAAGAATATGAAGGATTTTGCCTGTATGCGCTTTATGTGGATTTATATATATATATATATATGTTTGTGTGTGTGTGTGTGTGTGTGTGTGTGTGTGTGTATATATTTACCTGGTAACGGAATGCATGGGTGGAGCATGGACAAGTGTTTTTAGAGGTTTAGTTTCTTCTCAGAACTCTGACCTGTATCACAGTGTATACGAGGTGACCAAGCTGTATACCCACTCACCCACCTCTACACCAGGCCTATTTTCCACAGTCGCTTATGTGACTCCACTTGCCCTTTACTCCTTATCAGCTACTATGAAGAACAATGGAGTCCTTTCAGCCTTCACCCCCCCAGCACCCGCCTCCATGCCAGGAATGCTGATTTCCGACCGCAGTGTCTGGGAGTGTGCCTGGAAGGAGATATTTGGAGGAGGTGGAGATGCTTTTAGGACTGCTGGACTCCTACATTGTTCTCTGAGGAGAATGCTCAGTGAGGGAGCCATGGTCACTGTTGGGCCTCGACCCCTCAGAGCCAGCAAGTCCTTCTACACAACATTCTTGAGGAGATTTCAAATGTTTTTATTTCTCCTGCAGACGTTTCGCCAATTTTCCTCAATTAGACACACAAAGGTTTCTTTGAGCTAATACAGAAATCCTTGGGCATGCTAGGCCTTTTCCTTTTCAACTGCAGCATGATGATGAGGGAATAATGTTGTGTTTTGTTGCTCATCGATGTATCATTTGAAATTAGATATGTCCTGGGATAAGACCGATGCTGAAAAAAATCAGTGTTTTATGTCTAGAAGTTGATTTTGTGTGTCGAGCCAAGTGTTAGGAAGAAGGAAAGAATCTCATGACAATAACCACTGGCAGTTTACCAGAGCCAAAAAGCAAAATTATTAAAACTTTGAGATAATCTGATATGAGCTGGCTACACCAGCAATCAACTGAACCAAAACTGAAACCTGAGCCTGTACAATTTAAAACATAAATAAAATACAATTCATGTGTTTTTATACTGTAATTTATGGCACATTATCAGTTATTTTGTTAGAAAGGGGACAAGCACTCTTGCAGTTTTTTCATCAGTGCACCAGTAATGTGAACGACTCTGGCTTGCCAAAGAAATGTACTAACACTGGAACATGCATCATCACAAAACCATAGGGATACACATTTTCAGTTTGGGAATAATTGTTACAAGCTGATCTAGGGCTTAAACCTTCAGCTGTAGCGGCAGATTGGGAGTGGTGACAGAACCTGAAGATGTGAGTCAATGTTTGAACCCAATCTAAAACCACGAGCCATTGCCATTCACTGAGGACGTGCTGTAAAGGTAAACAGTGTTGTGAGGATGCCGGTGCACTGAAGGTAAAAGGAGGCTCTGTAGTGTAATTTGTAGGGGATTTCAGCTCACATTTCAAAAGACGCCAACATAGTAGTAATTGTTAGAACTCATATAGTCCTATTTGAACCTATCTTCTTTGCTGGTAGAGAATCAAGGGAGGGTATGTGTGTCATTTTGTATTGTGAATATCAAGCCAGGTGGTAGGTCTTACCTTCAGTTCTTTGTAATTGTTTCATATGCGCCAAGCTAGTCTTTCAACAAAAGAGCCAAGTCAAGACCAAAAATGATTCCAAAGCCAGCGCTGAAAATCTTGAAGGTTCAGCCACTATGACTGCCTGTTGGATAACATAATAGAATTTGCAGCTTGCATTTTCCTCCCAGTGTGCTGAGCTGTCTAATGATGTTACATTTGCAGCAGTTTGAGGAGATGTGGTGGCTGGCTTCATGTGACTAGGAGGAAACATGTCCTGGCCTTCACCATCCTAGTGTTGGCAGTGGTGTATGGTGGGTGAATCTCGGCTAAGAGGTAGAATTGAACATGACTGCATAGGACAGAAATTTGAGAAAAATTCAAAATAAAAGAGAAAAAAACAGTTCTGTATTGTCACAATTCACTTATGGACTCTTTGGAGAACCTTTTACCTGCTGGAAGAAAGTTGCTGGGTCTTTGAAGTACAGGGGCAACCCTCGGGTTCGGCATGGATGCTTCTACAACTGTGAAATTCTCCTTCTCTATTTCTCTCTCTACTTCTCTCTCTCAATTCACAATGCTTCTATTGTGCTCCGGATCTGGCAAACAGAGTGTGCAGCCTCTTACTCTTAATTGTATTTTGACAGCATGTGGGCTTGAGACTGTGTATATGAGGGTGTCCTATGTGTGCATGTGTTTAAAGTTGTTTATGGACATGACCTTTTAGAGGAAAGAGAACCAGAGTTCTGTTAATAGACTGTACTCCAATGTCGAAAAAGATCCAATCTGGTACCATTTTTGGGGAATAACAGTCAGAAATTTTCTGCATGATTCATAAACACTCAGCAGGGTAGACCTGGAGACAAAAATAAAACTGCAGTCAGACACTGAAGGATAAAAATCATACCGACCTTTCCAGTGAACTAATTTTCCTATTCCAAGGTTCACTTGTGAGCCATGTGGGTTGTGATGTGGCAGCACGTTGCCAATCAGATCAGGGTGATAAAAGCGATGAAATATCCAGAAAACCACACCAGTCTGAATTCAGATTCTGGCTTCCAGTCCTATAATGAAAGAATGGAAGTTAGACAGGTAACATAAACTTGAGGCTGACTCACAAGTTTCTAAATGGGAAACTTAACTTGGAGGTAAATGCCATGAGTGTTGATTTTCTCAACTGGGACTAACATGACTTTCTTCAGCTGGTCACCGGAGTTCCTCCTTTAGAACTTGTCTTTATGGACCTCGTGTTGTGTGCAGGCAAACATGGTGAAGCATGAAAAGACCTTCCCCAAACAGCAACAGTCCATCCCTCACTCACCAAACGTTGCAGTCCAGTAGGTAGTGTTTTGGCATTCACCAAACCCAGATTCATCCTTCTGACTGCAAGATGAAGCATGATTCCTCACTCCAGACGATGTTTGCTCTGTTTCAGGGTCCAGTGGCAAGGTGGTTTACATCACTCCAGCCAACAGTTGGCATTGTGCATAGTGATCTTAGGTTTATGTGTAGTTTTGCTGTTATGGAAACCCATGTAGTGAAGCCCCAGATACACATGTTTTGTGGAAAAGTTCCTTCCAGAGGTGGTTTAGAGTGATACAACATGAGAGAGAGTTTGTATTAGCTAAATTAGTTTCTGATATATGGCTAATTCCTGAAAGAAAACAATAACAATAACAATAATCTTATTAGATTAATAGTTGAAGAACGGTGAATATAATATGTCAGTATAGCCAGTACAAAAAATTGTACAGTGAATGGTAACTAGAGACCACCCACAAACTGCTGGTAAACAAATAACTGCAGAAAATAACCATGGGACTGCCAGCACAAGTGATACTATCACTGCTTATCAGCTTTGGTGCAAAAACAAGCATTGCATTATGTCTGAAAACCTTCATATCCATGTGTGTGTGTGTGTATCGTGGTGTTGTTTTGGCCAAACATTAAGTCAAAAGTTTAATTATTAAAAAGTGCCACACGAACCAACAGTGAAGTTGGTTTGGTTAGACATGGTATGAAGAAATATATAAAGGTGCTTAGGAACAGCATAAGGAAAGTACATTTCTAAAGACTGCTTTAGGTTTGAGTTTCAAATTATGATGAACCTTGTTGAAATCAATCTCTTGTTAAGTTGGGCAATTTCCTCCCCTCATTAAGTGTGGAGAATGCAGAACAGGAATGAGCCAATTGAAAATGATGACACGACTGTAGACTGCTGCTTTTCCCATCTCTAGTAGGACTTTAGCACACACACACACACACACACACACACACACACAAACAAGGCTCTCAAGACTATATGAGAGATAAACATCTCTCACGTCGTTCTCTTTATCTCTCTGTCTCCTTTATGTCTCCTACACATGAGCTTCTGAGTACTCTTTGCATTTTTGCATTTTACCACCTTTGAAGGACAGTGAACAGTTCACTCAGGCAACACCCAGGCTGTGATTTTAATTTTTTCATTAATTTTCCTCTACTTTTAAATTATGCCAATTATGCCCATAACTTTGATTCTTTGCAAAATGTTTTATGAAGCTTGTGGGGCCTGTAGATCAGGGGTGGCCAACTCCAGTCGCAGTTGGGAAAGTCCTCTTTTCAAATGCACTCATCATATCTGGCAATTAACAGGTCAATTCAACCATGGGTGTATAAACTGGGAACTCACCAAACTGTGCTGGACTTCAGCCCTCCAGCCCTGGAGCACCCTTGCTGTCCACTACTCACTTGACTGATTTAAAAATGTAAATTTTAAATTAGATCAGATCAATATCTGAATACAGGAGCGCCATATTAAAAGGACAAGTCTGAATACGCTGTTTTTATTGATTAAGGATCTGATTACCATGGTGATTAGACACTACTGCGTAAGCTGAGTGTAAACGGAGCCATTATAAAATTCCTGAGCGTTCTGTATTCCAGAGCGGAAAATCATTGTGCAACTCAGCGATTCAGTTGCATAAAAACAACAAAAAAGTCTTGATCAATTAGATTATTAGAAGTTGGTCTTCAGTTAAGGCCATACATTTCAAAACACAATCAGATCACATCAGAAAATGAGGAAAATACATGCCCTTTTGATAATACAAATGACATGACATCTGAATCTTATTAAAGTATTTCCATGTTTTACTGAAAGTTAGTTACAGGCATATTACCATTTTTTTACCCTGCACACAGCATTTCCAGTGTGAACCCTGGCCCAGAGCTGCTGCTGTTTCCCGTCAGTGATATCTTTAACGTCTACGCTTTCTCACCATGTGGTAACTAATACTTTCCAGCTCTACTGGGAGGACTTCAGTAAACACTTTCTGTGCTGGCCAAAAGATGTGTTCTTCGCCCTGCCTTTACAAAGATGACAAATAACACATTATATGATGATGTATATAAATATATTTTTATATTTTGTGGACTAACTATGTTTACTAAGGACTAACGCTAACTCATCCTGTTTCGTGTGATTTTGACCTTACCGTTTATGCACGAATCTCATGAAATTTAAGCACGTATCTCAGGCTTTTAATGTCACAGATATCAAAGGGTTGCTTTGAAAAGCATGAATCAAAATCCAGCATGCATGTGTAAAGTTGGTGCAGAAGTCAATTAAGGTGTCATAATGACATGTGCTAACCATTCATATCAGGAGTTCAAGCAACACTCTCATGACTCCACAGGACACACACATTTTGCCAAACTTTGTGTGAGCTGCCGCAGGGGACCTGTTTGATCCTATGTTCCAAATAACATACACTAGCTCAAACGCCGAATGACAGATCTGGGTTATGGGCAGTTTTACGAGAGCTGTACATACACAGTCTTGACATTTTTGAGTTAATCTGGTGGCTAAGCCATGCTACAGAGGACATTCTGTTTAACAATTTGAGTAAAAAAGAAAAGAAAAAAATGCATGCATAAGCATAATTTAGGACTAGGTTTAAACATTGTCTAAAAGAACTAACAGAGATAAACTGCTACACACACACCCACCCAACCAACCACACACACACGCTCTTAGCCAATTAACTCCACTTCGATGAAGATTTGCTACTTTGGGTTCGTAAGTTCATGTCTGGTAGCGTCATGTCAGGTCACAATCCAAACCTCAAATCAGCTCAGAGCTATCTGGAAAAGATTATGCACAAAATAAATATCAGATGTGTGTACCTCTCCCTCTTCCTGTGCTTCTATCACAGGCTCTCATTGATGGCTGGGCAGCAAAACCGTCGACAAGAGACAGAAAGAGAAAGTGAATATAAAACAAAGAGTTCAGACATTTTTCTGGACATGCATTGAAGAGGTGTCACTAATGTGAACTAGTTGAGCAGGGCAGCCAAGGTCCCCCTGCATGTGTTTTCCTTGAGTCTCTCCACAGGTCCAGGAGACACAGCACAAAGCTAATCAGCATTTCACCGCAGACCATTTCCTATTCCCTGGATGAAGAGATCCGAGGGTTCCTTTTGCATCTGGCCGACCCTGCGGTCATCCCAATCACCAGATTAAATGTTCTTGGTCAGCTCAAGAACATTTAATCTGGCCCTTGTGATGGAGCCAGGTGTCACCATGAAGGCCATAACTGGAATCCTGCCCCTTCATAGTCCTGCTTACTAGCGCCATATATGCTAACAAGCCAACAAAACCAAACCATCTTGAATATTGTAATGAAGTTCCTGACTTTTCAGTCTGCAATTCTAATTCTGAAAGACTGCTGACAGTGTTATGGCATGGATGTCTCCCCATTTAAACTGAGACCGTTTGAAGAGTGGACCCAAAGTTGAAATTATTCAAATTATTATCTCTAGTTAAGACCCAAACCATGTATAAAATGTAAAAATAATTCATGAACACTGAAACATTTATATAATCTTCTTACCTGTAACTGTATATATTACAATATATTTCCAATATTCATGTCTGGAGTGTATTGGGAGAAGGATGCTGAGGATGGAGCTGCAGGGAAGAGGAAGAGATGAAGGCCTAGTAGGAGGTTTATAGATGTGATGACGGAAGACATGCAGGCAGTTGGACTGAGAAAGGAAGATACAGAGGAGAGAAGGAAATGGTGGCAGTTGATCTGCAGTGGTGACCCCCAATCAGGAGCAGCCGGAAGTAAAAGAAGAAAAAAATGTATAGAGAAATCTTGTAATTCGATTTCAGACACCAGTTAAGTGGACCATGCTATTTCTAAAGCTTGACATTAGTTCAGTGTCTCATCTGCCTGCCTCATTCCCATCACAGCAGTTGTTTGCCTCTTAATAATTTTCCTAGTTATTTACAACATTTAACAGATGCTTTATCTGAAGTGACTTCGGGTTAGTTTTACACTTAAGTACTGTTGCATTAGAGAAGCAGAGGGAGGTCAGAATGGCAGTCAGCTGGCAGGAGGGCAGGGAGCAGCAGGGCCTAGCAAAGAGCTAAGTTAGAAACAAGAATGCATTTAAAGATGTATGCAATCATACCACATATTTAAGCAAATAGTACTTTCAGAAATGCACAGGATGCACAATAACCGTACCTTACCCTTCTCAACTGACATGCTCAGACTTTTAATAAAGTTGACTACTGATAGTAAAGAAAGCATTGAAGATAAATCCATATTCTACAAAATCTTTCCATAGAAGCCAAATGATCCTCATGTCATTACTTCAGAGTTTATAAACTCAGTACTATCATAGCCATTAATTTTGGTGCTCTGGTAGTACAGGTTTACAAAGTGGAGTGTTGAATTATTAGACTAGTTACAAAGTAAGACAACAGAGCTTTTCATGGTGGATTGTGTCTTTAGTTAGTCAGGGACAGAGATAGGTGCTGCATTGTAGTGCAGCACTTTTTGGCAGGTTGATAGTGTCTTTGGCTCAGGTCCAGCATTGTGTGTTTCAATGGTAATGATGATCTGCTGTTGTGTGTATAGGGTCTGACTTGCTGACAGTTTTGCTGTGGAATAGTATGTGTGGTACATGCCCCATCGTCTGGTGTACCGAATTTGATTTATCATCATATACAGACCGCAGACATTATTGTAACAAACAAGATACTGTGTGGATTGTGAGACTTTAGTTCACTTCAGTTCAGTGCCTGTGTGGGACTAGGTTCCATTTTTGCCCCGCAGAAACGTTTCACCTTCCCTGATTGCCATTGTATAATTCACACTCTGAGCAGACCAACTGGTCCAGTTAGCCTACAGCTTTTGGGTGACTCATAACTGATACTCTGTGCAAGGCTGGAGTTCAGATAGAAGGCGTTCAGTACTTTTTGAACAAAAAAAGATAAATCATATTCATGTTGACCGGTGGTGTTAAATTGGGTTCCTTCCAGGCCACAGCTTCGTAGAGCTTAATGTTTTCCTTCTTCCAGCACTCTGAACTGAATCTCTGAATGCCTTGCTAATTAGCTGATGAGTTGAATCAGATGTCTTTATTGAATCAGACCCCTAGCTCTGTAGTGCAGTGGACAAGAAGGGACTCAGTTGGATGCACGTAATACAGACGAGTTATGAGTTAGACAGTATGAGTTTACCCAGGAGTAGCTGAGTGGGCTTGTGGTTAGAGTGTTGCCTCAGCAATCACAAAGTTGTGGGTACAAATCCCAACTGCTAGTGTTGAGCAATATACCATCCCCAAACACTGCTCCCCGGACACCCCTCATTGGTTACAGCCCCCTGCTTCACTTAGTGAATGGGTTAAATGCGTAGAAAGAATTTCACGTTGTTCACACTTTGTGGTGTGTTCATGCGTGACTATAAGGGGCCACTTTACTTGAATAAAAAAGCAGCTATTTAATCTGCTGTTCTCTGTTAATCATATAATTTCTCAGTGCTGTTGTAATGTTTCATATGCACAAGCAATAACTCTTAAGCAGATTGAAATGAGTTAAAGCTGTCATCGCCAAATCCTCTGAACAGATCGTGGGCAAGGCGCTCGGTTTAATAGAGATACTTACGCAGTGCATTTAATGCATTTACTTTGATATTTAAATGATTAAACAAGCTTATAATAAGTATCTTGTGGTCTCCATTCACAATGTGTGCACACAATAGTCAAGTACTAATGCAGAAACCTTTAGTGACCTTACTGCTGCAATATGCACAGATGACTTCACCAGCCATGAAAAAAGGCTTGTCAGCAAGCTTCTGAGGATCTCACTCTCTCTCTCACGCACACACACATACACACACACAGACGCACATGCATTGATACACAATGTGTGCATCAGTTGTGATGACTTCATGGTAACTCTGCGGCATGTCTTGGGCAGCTGTTAAATTCACATCCATAAATTAACAGCCTTGATAAAAAACTGGTGTGATCATTGAGCGGTGAGATGAAGAGACCAAATCTCCCCCTCAAGGGAAAACCTCTCACACTATTCACACACACTGGAAGCCATCATGAGTTGGAACTACTCTTGGGTCCTCAAAACAGATTGGATCCTCCTAGCCACTGCATAAACATGTAAAGAAAGATGAAAAGTTTGAAGCAAAAACTGCAAACACTATGGAAGGTAACTCATACTGTGCCGTGATCCATTTCTATTTGAGCCCTTAACATTTACACGAAAAACATAAAATAAATCGGGGGCATTGGGATGTCACTTCAGGACCCCAGATGTCTACTAACAGCCCTGTAGTAGTTCATTTGAAAAGGGCATAATTGATAATGAAATCACACTATTCCATCTATGTAATGCAATATTTGGGTGGGAACGTGATGGATCTATAATATCAGGAAATATGGCAGAAATTAGTGTTTGGAGAATAATGGGGGTATCTGCAGCGTGTCACTGAAAAGAGGGAATGCATCTCACAGGCACTGAAATTAAAATCCTTTGTATTCATTTCAAACTGTTTGGATTCAATTGACAGTTAATGTGTTCCAGAAGTGTTTCATAAACAGGACAGACTCTGACCTCAAACTGCACTGTTTTAGAACAACTGGTGTTAAAGCTCTTTGTAGTCCTGACACAGCTAATTGGAGCTTTTTGAATGGCAATGTTTATATTGTAAAATTTTTCCACAACAAGTTCTAGATTAAGTGCCTGAGTCACTAAGTGTAGCATGTCAGATAAACCCATATGCAGATTGTACATGAAAGAGTTAGTAGACCATGCGGTTGCTCTGAGATTGCTCTCATAGAGAGTAGGGATTCCCACCGGGATCCCACATTCTCATACACGCAACACAGTGCACATACGGAGGGGAAATGACCTGGGGTACTCATGGATACTGGCTTGAGGATTAGGGTGGGGTCATGGGCTAGGGAACTCGATGACTGAGCACTGGTTGCTCATCTCCGGTGCCGCTTGCGCGCCATGTCACTGGTGTGTGTGACAGGACTGTCACCAGATAAATCCGACCCTGCAACGGTAGTCCTGGATGAGTGTGGGGTCCAGGATGAAGCGCACAGGAACCCAAGACCGTTCCTCAGGACTGTAACCCTCTCAGTCAACTAGGTCCTGGGTGCCACGGTGTTGCGAGGTGTGGATTTGCCAGATGTTATAGACAAGACCACCATTGATTTAGCCCGCTGGATATAGTTGCGGGTCAAAGCCGTCGGCACCTGCAGACCAACAGGTGTGTCAACCTCAAGTACTTTATGGTAAAACATCGGAGGCTGGAAACTGTAGCATACTTTGAATAAACTGAGACCCATGGCGGAGGAGGTGAGTAGACTGTGCAAAAGCTCAGCCCAGATGAGGTAGCAGTCCCAAGTGCCACGAAACATCTCAGGAAGCGCTCCAGCTGTTGGTTGTGACACTCTGTCTGACCATTAATCTGGGGGTGGTATCCTGAAGACAGACGGCAGAAGGCCTTACAGAACATGGCTGTGAACATAGGCCCCCTGTCCAAGATGATTGCCCTGGGGAACCCATTCAGACGGACTATGTGCTCAAGAACTAATTTAGTCCAAGTCCAAATCCAAAGTAATATGCGACCATGGTCGGTGAGGGACAGGCAGAGGTTGGAGATCACCAGTGAAGGGGTTGATTGAGGTCTTCATCCTGGTGTACATCGCATATGCCTGGACGAATGTTTTTACAGGAGAAGAGTTCAGTGGGTCCCAGGGTGTCTTGAAATCGTGGACGAATGACTCCA
Organism: Brachypetersius altus; assembly: GCA_037974465.1. Lineage (NCBI taxonomy): Eukaryota > Metazoa > Chordata > Actinopteri > Characiformes > Alestidae > Brachypetersius > Brachypetersius altus. Next base: position 11,156,188 of record JBBPDB010000011.1, read on the forward strand.
TTAAAGGGCTTCAGACTGGAGAGCCACAGGAACATAGGGGTGCCTGCTGGAGGGGGCTCCAAGGTCTGCCTCTTGTGTATCTTGTCTTCAAACTCCCTGTGAATAGGAGTGATGATCAATGAAGCCGGCAGGACTGGTGCGGGATCTGCCTGCCGACTCTCCGCCTTGTATTGACAGGAGAGGACACCTGCTTTGGTGTTCTTGGACTCAACATCCTCCGTGCCTGCCTGTGATTGAGCTGTTTGGTCAGAGGTTTTGGCCGGAAGAATGGTGTCAATGCCCAGAGCCCACTTGATGGCCAGCATGTCATAGTCCCCTACCCCGTATCGCGGCTGAGTGGGATTGAATTTTCTGGAACAGAAACTGCATGGGTGCAGCTTTTGGTCTGGACCTCGTCGGGATAGAATGGCTCCTACACCCACATTGGAGGCGTCCACTTCCACAATGAACAGGAAGCTGGAGTCTGGATGGATGAGAATGGGAACAGTGGTGAACTGGTGACATAGCTGATGAGAGGCTTGAGTAGCAGCAGGGGTGAGTTGGAATCGGGTCTTCATGTGCTTGGTGAGGTGACGAAGAGGGCCTTAGAGTACCCTGACCGAGATCCTCATTAATGTTTTTCTCCATTGCTTTCTGCTCATCCTGGAGAGAGAGAACAGACGGCCCAGGGGTGGTTCTGTGCCTAGCCGAAGGTTCATGTTAAGATCATAGGGCCGGTGAGGAGGCAATTTGGCGGATTATGTTTGATAAATACCTCTGTACAGGATTGGAATGGCCACGAGGTTGACGTCAGGGACTCTCCTGAGCACCCCTAGCCTGGAGACACAGCCACTGACATGTTGGACCCTGCTGAAGAATTGTCTCCTGCTTCAAGGAAATGAGGGGGTCGTGAAGGTAGAGCCAGGGGTGACCTTGTATGATAGGAGGTGAAGTGAGAGTGTTGACCAGTCGCTGAATCTTCTCATGGTGATCGGCCACAATAAGATGGATAGGTGAGGTAAAATGGCTTCTGGGGCTGGGGTTGAAGGACCAACTGTCCACAGCGGTGATACTTACTAGCTGAGATAACGCCTTCAACCTCACACCCAGTTGGGCAGCATATGCATGGTCAATCAAACTACCTGCTGCTCCTAAATCCACAAATACTGTGGTCATATTTGTGGCCTAACTGAATGTAAGCTGTCAACAGGAGATGAGAAACTTATATCCGGTTCACCAACCCTTTGTAGAAAGCCACTCTGCGAACCGATTCACTCCATGTGGTCTCCACCTCGCTGTACAGGTGTTGGAAGGCAAGCTTGAGCTGGTGTTTACATTCTGGATAGGAGTAGGCGAGATCACTATCCGTTCTCAGGATTGCCATGGCCCACTCTGCTGCCTGCTCCGTCAGAAGAGAGAAGAGCAGTGAAATCTGGCATCGGTCTGGGGGATATCGGGTGGGCTGAAACTCAAAAAGAAGGTCTACATTAGTGAGAAAAACCTTGCACTTCTTATCAACTCTGTTCCATTTCTCAGATACGGGTACTTTTGGTTCAAGGTGGGAAGGGTGGTTTGGACGGCTGGATGTGGAGCCCGTGTTTTGGTGGCTAGCTCCTAGCTCCAGGTTTGACAGAGTTGATCCAACTCCCCTTGAGTCACAAAGGACACTTGGAGGGCCTTCCACAGCCCAGCGACCTCCTGCTTCAGCCCACTGATCCCAGCAGCCTGCCAATACACAGTCTCGCACATTGCGGCTCAATCCGCTAGAGTTACAGTGGGCTCAGCCATTCTGTCAGAACACTGGCCAAACTGTTTGCCCAGTGTAGCGTGGTGGAAAAACCCAGTCACGGATTGTACACGAAAGAGTTAGTAGACCACGCAGTTGCTCTGAGAACAGTCTCACAGAGAGTAGGGATTCCCACCGGGAAACCACGTTCACATACACACAACACAGTATGAATAGGGAACTACTCATCGATACTGGCTTGAAGATTAGGGTTGGTGATGGGCTAGGGAACTCAGTAACTGAGCACTGGTTGCTTACCAAATTCATGTTTAAATACCCTGTGACACACTCATCTCCCGTGCCTCTGGCGCACTACATTTAACCTCAGCACTACTACTGTTCTAGAAAATTCCATTTTCACTTTATTGTCTTGGCTGCGTCAGTAGGGTTGCCCAAAATACAAAGAACTTTGGCTGAAACTGTGGAGGAAATTGTGAAAGAGGCAAACACATGTTTACACACACAGCCAGAAATCCCAAAAAGACTCCTTGTGAATGATGCTACACAATCATTTTTGATTTCTTCAAGATCTTTTCAATGAGTGGCTCATTTTGCAAATGATAGGAACTTTTTGAACTTTTTTTTTATGAGCCAAATGATAACATTTGTTGTGTGAACCACATGTCCAAACCGTCTGGGAATCTTCATTTTTAAGAATGCACACACACACACACACACACACACACACACACACACACACACACACACACACACACACAAACTCACAAATTTAATAAAGATTGGAAAATCTGGACCCATCACCATTCAATAAACTGTAGTGATTATTTTGTCTCATTGTGGTTCACAAGGCACCTTATCTGGCCTTATGTCTTCATTTGAAACCATGGCTGAAAGAGACTTCAAAAAGTACACTCACCAGACATCAAACTCCAATAGCCAATATGTCTGGAGTCCACCTTAGGCTGAGCGCCCTCCAAAACGGATCTTATTGCTTGCTCTCAGCCACTGGCTTTAGTTGTGGTCCTGTTTGTTTAAAATAAGTGCTCCGGGGCTTCAGGAATTGGTTTGATTAATATGATTTCTAAAGGCAGTGCATAAGCCTTGGCTGAATTAAGGTTTTCATTAATGTAGCTGTCTCCTCTGTTGGCAGGTGCCTTCTAACAGAGGAGCTTTCTCTCACTGCTTTCTCTCCCGGCACTCGAAACACATGTTTCATATCCATGTTCTCCAATGAAGTTATGAAATATTTTGCGGTTCTGATAGGCAGCCAAGACACATTCTGGAGATGGAGGAGAGTGCTATGTCTACATGCTAGAACCTCAAAGACGAGAGTAAGATGAAGAAGAAAAAGAGGATGAAGAGGTGCAGGAGATGAAGTGAATAAGAATAATAGAAAACAGAACGTGATCGAATGAGAAGAGGAAAATGGGAGAGAGACGAAGGACCGAGACAGAGAGCAGACGATGAACGGGGAGGAAAGAGGAGAACAAAACTTCAGCAATTTTATCCAGTCATCTCGGCACGGGTTAGGCTGGGTGCTGTAATTGGATTCATATTCGCGTGCGTGCGATAGGCCGATAACAATCTACAGGGAGCCGCCATGCTGAGCACTGCAGTGGAGGACAGAAGGAAGAAGGGATGCAGAAGGAGGACGGGAGAAGAGGTGTGTGTCAACCTGAGGAAGTGCTTTTGATCCCTGCTGGGCTTCTGATACTAGACACCTCCCAAAGGGCCAGTGCATGAACTCTCCTTCACTTCTCTGCCAACCAATACTGTTTCTGTCTACACACACACACACACACACACACACACACACACACACACACACACACACACACACACACACACACACACAC
>JBBPDB010000011.1:11184406-11206173 GCA_037974465.1 Brachypetersius altus
TCGCCATTTCGTTTCCCTGTATACTTGTATACGGTGAAATGACAATAAAGTTCACTTTGACTTTGACTTTGACTTTTTTTCACCCACCTCAATGATTCAATTTTTGTAATTTTTTAAAAACCTGTTACTATCACAGGGCTTCAGATGGCGACTAAAACGGTCACCAGTGCGACTAGCTTTTTCATTGCAGTCGGCATTGGTGATCGTCCCTCAAAACCTAGAGGAATTCAAATAAAAGTATAAGATAAGTGAGAACTTAGTATGTGCAGGGAATTTTAACTCTTTATAATGGATCATTTGGATCAGATCACTAAGAAGATCTGGCTCATGTGGCTCCAAAACATATCACACAGGGAATTCTGTGTTCCCAGTTCACACGATACGTCAGCGTGTGGCCACGCTCCACTACTTTAACCACCTTGACTGTCCACTCAAAAGGAATCATTAAACCTCCACTGTGTTGTAATGACACCAAGTGGTAGCTTTGACCATATGATGTTACCAAACTGGCACAGCACACATTACAGGACAGCCTTCTCAAAATGTATCAAACCCTGGTAAGGCTGAACAATTGTTTTGATTATATTTGGCCATTATAAAATTCCATATTATAGTGATCATGTTTAGCCAAAACACTGTTTGGAGCCTGACTTGAACATGGGGATGCCTAGCTATACTAGCATAACTAAGGTTAAGATTTATAAACTGAGCTGGATTAATTTTGGAAACCTCCAGACTCTGAGAAAAGCTAACTAAAGAGCTACTTCACTCCACAGAAGTGCCACTCGCAATGGCAGCAAGGTTGACGTACAATGCAGCTGGTCATGTGGCATCTAGTAATAAGTCTGTGATCTAGTCTAGCAATATTCTGTGTCTGTGGTCAGTCTAGTAATATACTATGTCTATGCCTAAATTAGTCTTTGTTTTCTTACATTTAGTCAAAGAACCAACTTGTTCGTTACCAACACATCTCTATCTTGTTGACAGATTGAGTTTAGTTTGAAACGATTCATACAACCTGTCAACCTCTTGCAAAGCGCATTCTAAAATATAGGAAAAATAAACATTAACCGCACGAGAAATAGTGTTTTACTTTGGTAACTTTAGTCCATGTCGTGATTTCTTGTGTCGGTTTAACGCTCTTTACATGGTGTAAGACTGGAGACAAAATGTGACATGACAGACAATGGCTCCTAAAAAATTATTTGGCTCCCAAATATTTTGTGCTTAGGAGCCAATGGCTCCTAGGGTTTTTATTTTGTCTGGAGCGCTGTATCATATCTTTTACTTCGATATTACAAGTTACATTGACTGAATATAGCAGTACTTTGTGTGTGTCTTCCAGGCTGCAAAGCAACACATTGTAAATGTCTGGAAGGGGGTGATTCTTTTCTGTACACACTGTTTAAGGATTGCTTTGGCTTTGCTTTTGGAGACACAATTCAGGGAAGCTGGTCAAAAAGAGGCCATGCAGTACATCAGTCTTAAAGGCTCAGTAACAAAAACAGAAAATATTTATCACCTAGTGAATATACATAGTAACATTCACTTGGTGATACATGTTCACATTAAACTGAATCATTTTTGGCATTTAAAAAAACTAGCATGTTGGGCCTGTAAGTTATTTTAATAAACACAGTGAGCAGAAATAACTGAAACAGGGGTAAATATGAGGCATATATAAATGGTGGGTGATGGATCAACCCAGATGTTAAATTTTTAGCTGAAATTTGAGCATGAATAATTTTAGACAAACTATGTGCCGCCAAAACCCAAATCAGGTTGTGGAATCCAGTCAGGTTTGAGCAAGAATGCTAAGCTGTAAAAGAGATGTGCTCAGTCAGGTAAAGAAGAGACAGTAGGGCACATAAGTCATCTGCTATTGCTATTAGAAATAGTGCACAGCCTTGTGGATCAGCCAAACACACACTGTGCTGGAGTCTGTTTAAGAGAGTTGAGAGCGAGGTCACTGCGCATGAAGTTCCTCTATAATCAGTGCTAATCAATGCTAGAGTAATCAATGCAAAACCACAACAGCCCCCCTCCATCTGCACAAGTTACACAATGCATTCTGCGGTGCGAGTCTCTTTCCCAGAAAAAAATCATAAATAATAAACATAGCCATTAAGGGCCACAACACATGTTATATAATGGTGTATGGATTATTAGCCAATTAGGGCACATGGGCTCGAGTGGTGCAGGCTAAAACGCTTCCCAGATGCATATGAGGATAGCTGTAGTCAGCATGTCTGCTTGCTAAAGATGCCCCTTGATTGAAGCAAGATTTGCTCAAGTCTCCACCACTTTTGATGTAACCAACTAATGACAATGTGGTTTGACGGGACTTGGAGGCATTCTTCTCTTTGGAACAAAAAAAATCATTGAAAAATCCACTGGGAAGTTTTAAAATCCATTGTGTGGGTGTGTTTTGGAGTCCAGAGAAATAAAATGATAGAGGGACAGAAAGGAAAGCATAAGAGTCCAGAAAAGAGTGAAAATCAAAAGGAAAAGGAACCCACTGGCCCTGGAGGCACATAAGTGACTGCCATGGTATTGCACTCTAGGTTAGCCCATTAGCCCAAAATCAAATATATTTGTTGTTTTCCCTTTCATATTTTTTCCTAGATCTGCCATGGAAAGCTTCACCACTAAGCAGCAAATAAAGCAAGGACCGCAAGCTGAGGCTTTCCAGAGAATGCTTGCAGTAAAAAGGCATTTCATGCTTAATCAGCCTGTTCTTTCTTCCTTCTTTCGGTGGTGGGTGGGTTGGGGAGGTGGTGGTACGTTTCTAACCTCAAAAATGACATTTGATAACAGAAGAGACTAACTCATAATCGAGAAAGAGGCAAATTCTGAGAACACGTCTAAAATTAAATGTGAAGGTTATATAATACATATATGCATGCAATGTGAAAGTTTATATTAAATGCCACTTTAATGAACATCTGTATGTGAACACATCTACATGGCATTTACTATTATTTGCATCTTAGTCACCTTCCGCTGTGGTGCCCAGGGATGTGAGTGCATTCCTTGTGTCTGGTCTGTGGAGGGCCTTCTCTGCATCAAATGTGGGTTTGGTCTTTCCAAAGAAACCAGAAGGGTTTGAACCACTGAATAAAAAATCTCCTCAGCTAACTAAGCTGTAACTGAGTGGAGCAGATTCCATGTTGTGGTGCAGAATGGTGAGGAATGGTCTGGTTTGTTTTTTCTGTGGAGCATCTCAGAATCTCACAATCTGTTTGGGTACAAACCTTAACTAATTATAACAAAGAGGCTACAAAACAACATAATCATCAAAAATGATCAGCACAATGGTTTCTAATGACTTTCCAGTGAATATAAAGCAGAGTTGATGTGTATGGTATGTCAGTGAAAGGTCAAACATTTTATAGCAGCTTTAAAAGTAACTGATTTTAATGGAGGTTAAACAGTTTTAGCTTAAATTCATAAAGCAACATTCAGTTTTATCGTTGGGTGTATCACATTTTATTTGAGGAAATCAATACAAAATATTGTTGCTGTCAGGCGGAAACCTCATATGTCCATTTCAGGAAACTAATAAATGAATACTGTGTCAACAAAATTGGTATAACATCTTAAGATATGATTATATAACTGTGTGTATTGTATTGTATTGTCAATGTTTTTGCAAATCTTTCTTAAACGGATTTGCATGGATTTTGACCAGCAAATATGGACATAGGAGTTTGTGCCCTTATTGATTTTGCATCAACGTCTCAAGAACAATTTAAAAACATATTCAGTTGTGTTGTCGCTGTACTTGACTTGCAAGGAGATCATTTTGAAGTACATAGCATCCCTAAATGACTTCTTTTATCTACTAACTGGCTCAATAGTGCCATCTTCCAAAAAGGAGTAAAAAATGGCAGCTAGGCATAACTAAATACAACAATGAATAGATTTTTAAAAAGACTAATAAAGTAAATAAAATATTTAATATTAAATTCACTTTATAATACACAAGTAGTGTACAGGTATCAGATTGTTCATAACCTCAGGCAAAATAATCTTTTGGATGACAAGGGGGTGGAATTACAAGGGTTTGGCGACAGCTGTAGTGTCCAATGGAGGAGATTTAATCCCTATTTTCAACACTTTTCATTGGTTCATAATTTCTAAATTTTACAGACCCACGTGGAGACTGAACAATAGTATCAATTTAAGAAAAAATAACAGCAAAGACCAAAAGTGGAGTTACGAGGATTCTGTCAGACAGCAACGATATGTAATACAGTAATCTTCCGCTTTTCGTTGTTGTGTATTGGTTAAAAACATGCCTATTTTTATCACGAAAATCCTAAATATGCCCCCAAATATGCTCCCTGGATTAATTTTCATTTCAGTTTAATGCATTACCAATAAAGAAAATGTAAAGATGAATAATTAATCAGAATCAGAAAATGTATTGCTTAAAAAACTTTAGCATTAGCTTAGCATTAGCAGCATGCAAAGACTCGTGCACAAAAGAATAAGACAAGGTAGGGGACAAGGTAGAAAGTATTGGGGTGTGTGTGTGTGTGTGGGTGTGTGTGGGTGTGGGTGTGGGTGTGTGTATGAGAGGGAGAGATAGAAACACCGTTAGCATTAATGGTTAGCATTAACAGCGTGCAAAGACTCATACACAAAAGAAAGAAACATTGAAATAACTCTCTCTACCAACATGTTTAGACAGGGCACAGCTTACTAATAATAAATATACTGAGAAAACCTGAAAATCGGTGTCTGGTGTTAACACACTAGACACAGACACAGGACACAGAGCAGGCAAGCTGCAGCAGGCTTCTTCTTTTTATGATGGGTGACAACTTTTCAGTGTAGTACCGCCACTGCTGTGGACTGGTGGCAGTAATACAGTTCGGTTCTCAAAAAAAGTGTGGGGATTTCCGCGTAAAATGATGAGTTTGGTTCTTTAAAAAAATCTGCGTGTGACTGAATCCGCGACTCCTGAACCGCGTAAAACTGGGGGATTACTCTATACAGTTACTAATTTGGCACTTCTTAATTGTTTACTGGCCAAATACAGATTGCTGAAAAACAAGAAGCCAACCGTGCTCACAAAAGACTGAATTAAAGTGCCCATGAGCGAGAGTTTGTATGTAGATGGCATATCTATGCTTCTCCACAGCCTTGGGGTTAGACAAACAGCACTGGAACGAAGGATGAATCACTTAGCAGTGAAACAGAAGTCTGGATGACAAGCCGCCGGGTCTTTCTGTGGGCTGACCTCTCTGCCGGGAAGTGAACACCATGAAAGGATAACAGTCCTCTTCTACTCAGAACCCGCTCATGGAGCCAGGAGACGGCAACAATTAAACAATTACCCCGAGACCTACTTTACTCTAAGCCATACCCAAAAGATCTTAAACAAAAGCCGTGGATTGTGGTCCTTCCTTCTAGGGAAATCTTATTACTAAGGGCTGCCAACTTCTGGATTTGACATTACACTAAGTGCAAGTCTCATGGAGTAGTAAAGACTAGATTGAAGGTTTTTTGAAGGGCTCTTGACACAAGGCTTGGACGCACATTGTTACAAAATGCATTTGTTTGAAGGGGATTTAATAATATGTACACTCTAAGAGTCTCATGCATTAGAAAAACTATACATTCACAATGACATATATTTGCATCATATACTATTTTACCTGCTTAAAGTGATATTTGTAGTTTATGCAATTAATAAGGAAAGATGAATAGATTTTGGCTGGATCAAAATAGTATGTTAATAAGGGACTTCAACGATCTTCCATTACCGCATACGTTCCAAACTATGTTGAAATCCATGGCCTATAACTTTTTACTTGTTAAACCAAATCATTGCACATAGTATTTACCTTCCATCTATGGACCTGAGGTACGTTTATCAAGGCCTTCTTTTGCTTGTAACACAGACTTTTTGCCAATTCAGACATTTTTGGTGTCTGGAAGCTAAAACATTTGTTTTTCAGGCTTGCCAAGAAAGATTTCAGAGAAGTGCTCTTAGAGCATTCATAAAATGTTCTTTTTGTTTTGGGGTGTACTGTTACTATTTAGAGATGCCAAATTTGCTGGGCAACTCCATGTAAGTGATACGGAGTTGGAAACTATATTCAAAGATAACATGCTTTCTGAAAAAGATGTGTTTAATTTGAATTTTAAACAAATAGAAGGAATGTTAGATCTATTGTGCTTACTGGCTGACTGGAAGTGAATGGTTTTTCATCCAGTGCTTTTTCTCCTCGCTCTCAGATCTGAATGGTAGCTAGTGTGGCTGCTTCTTCTCTCAATATGTGGTCAAGCCAGTAAAATTCCTCTTGAGAACTGATGCAATGCATTCCTAATGTCTGCTACCCCTACAATGAGTGGTAAAGTGAAGTAACTGTCTGTCACTTTGAAATTCGCATCTTTAAATAAACTCAGTGCAAGTGAACATGCACGAAGGTTTAAAAAGACAAAAGCAGCAGGTATCATCAGAGTAAAACGAATTATTTTAGTGTAACTAATTTAGTGTAAAAACTCATTTCTGCTTCTGTTCTACACTCCTCAATGTATGACTGTGCCTGGACACAACCAAATGAGATATGATCATATCTGTGGGGAGTTATACTTCTAAAGCAGTTTAGCGTGTTAAATCAAATACACCTAAAAGTCAGATACACAAGACAATCAGTTAAATCAGACACACTATGAGGTACACCTCACCACTTATGATACACCAGTTTGGTTATTGCATGGAATAAGCTAATATTATGCCTGACCTACACATCCATATTTACCAGGCTGAAGTTTCCGCACAAGGTTTTGTTTCAATTAGACGCAATTAGAAAAACTGCATTACTCAGATAAAAGTGCTACATTGGAGCACATTAGTGTAACCATGGGCGTCGTTACGTCTATATGATCCCAAAATGATTCCAAGCCACCCTAAATATTTAGTAATTACTATACTATTTTTAAATTATATATCCAAACATTTCATACAAGATCTCACCGAGCACAGATACGCATTTTCCAAATAGAAACAAGACTATGAATTGAAATGAAAAATAATAAGTCTAGCTCTCATTATTTAATTAAAATGATGTCCTGGCTGTTGAAGCTGCTGTAGGTAGCTGGTGGGCATTAGGACCCAGGCGAAGCTACACGGAGCTGCTTGTTAGCGAGTAGCAACCGGAGCCCGGTTTCTCTGTTAGCGCCATTTGTACTCAGTTCAGCAGAACAATACTATGAGAATGTGACAATAACTGTTCACTGCTTAACTTTTCTGGTTTCCTTAAGTAAAAGGATAGGTTTGGTGAAAATTATTCAGCCCTCTATACAAGCTAATTCCTTCCTACAACCCTGGGGGCTAAGCCCCTCTTGTCTTTCCGTCCTAGTGATGTCTCTGAGTGTAACTGCATCATTGTTTTATGTTTGAATGCGCTCAGATGTCCATTTTGCAGCAATAACATTAACAGTAACTCCAGTATCCTATAAAATAAAAAAAACTCCAGTACCCTTATAGGAAAATTAATACTCATGTATTGTTTTTATTTATGAAGAGCAATTGTGTTTTCTGCCCACATACAAGCCTTTACATTCACTCATTCATTCATTAATTTATTAATTCCTTTCCAGTAACCGCTCAATTCTTGCTGGGGTCGCAGGTGCCCGGAGCCTAACCCAGGGTCAGCAGACGTGAGGCATTATGAGGTATTAACTTCTAATCAGAAAGTGTTCACAGTTAGCAGCTCATAGGCTACCTTTGAATGTATACTGTCCAAATGGCAGGTAGTTCAACAAGAAGTGGGTGGTATGAGACTAAGATGAGCTCACCTAACAGATATACAATCATTTTTAGCAAGCCTAGGCTTTACACACTAAGCCAAATTCTCTCTCGCAAAAAGGAATTGAAAAAATGACAGCATAGACATTGCCAGTCGCTATCGGCACATTTTTGGGGTCATCCCCATGGAGACAGACCACTGGGAATGTTATCCCACTATGTGAGTTCTAACTGTGGTCAGGACTTCAGTCAGGAATGGAGCTGAATATCCTTGAATTCTTGAAATAATTGTGACTGCACTATTCTTTTTCTCATTTTTTCCCCCTTTTTGCTCTCAATTGACCATAGCTATTTCACAGCTATTTCATTGTGTCTAAGCTGTTATCCAGAGTCTGCATGAGCAACAGATCCAACCAACCATCACGTGCTGACGGCATTTTTAAATGGTTCGAATTATTTACTTTCTCCCAGACATTTCTTGGTTCCATTTATGCTCGTTTCATCTCCCTCCCGCCCTTCTGCCTTTCGTCTTGGAGACGTCTCCCCTCATAATCCATGACTGAACATCCCTCAATCCCTGTCTCTCAACCAGAAGCAGAGTATCCCTCCCCGTCATTCTCAATCCAACCTGTGTGTTAAAGCTTAAGGGAAACCAACTCTGAATAAATAAATGTGGTTTTTTGGAACATTCCTTCTGACCATAATGGTGGTATTGGACTCCTCTGGAAGAGATCACAAATGCAAACAATAAAATAAGGCACCCTGAAAATCTCAAGCTATTTCTAAAGTTTTCCGTACATTAGCGAAACTGACACTTGCTAGTGGGGCAGATCTGAAATCGATCGGGCAAGTAACGGCCATCGTAATGAAGGAATAAATGAAATCAAGCACAGCAGACTCCAGTTGAATTAGCCGTGTTGTGTTGAGAAGGTCTGGCACAACTTCTTCCAATTGTGGTGGTAGATTTTTCTTAATCTGAGAAACAGCTCCAGTCTGCATCTAGAAGCATGCTCAGCCTAAAGCTCGGCGAAGACCATTTGGTCAGATACCACAGAATCGTCACCGAGGCCTACTCAGGTTTGCTAGTTGGTTGGAGTAATAAGCACTATGGCCTTGCCAGAACATGAGGTATTAGACCTCCACTGAAGTTCTGGCTGCCACAAGACTGTAGAAATTCAATGCTTTTATATCATATGTTATGATCACTGAGAAAGATATCTTTTTACTGTGTGGGGCAAAACACTGAGAGTGGTTTCCCAGTGTCTGGCTTGAAGAGTTCCAATACGTTATACTAATTCTCAATGTGTCTCGACTACACTCTTTCTCCATTGCTTTCCTCAGACTTACTTCTTGTCCCTTTCTTCCCCCTTCAACTGTGATAATGAATTTTCCACTGTGCTTTTTACTGTGTTTTTGAAGGAGATATAGATGGGCAGGGGTGGAAAATGAAGACAGTGACCATGATGATGATGTTAGGTTGGACTTTTTCAGTGCATTCCTGTCTCCTGTGGCCTGTTTGTTCAATGTACTAGTGGAAGAAGAGGGACACGGGGAGAGAGCATACTTATACTGAGACGAACGTCTCCTTAATACCAAACACATGGCCAGAAGCACTGCTTGTCTGCAGAAGACATTGCCTTGGAAATCTCCCTGCTCAATTTCCTTTGTTGGCTCCTGAATCTGATACACATAAAATAATAATGAAACAATACTTATGCTGCTATAAATACGTCTAGCACTTGTACTGCCTCGCTGAGAATACTGATACAACTGATCTGTCTCAATTATTTACATTCATATACTTATATTCTGTACGGATTTGTGAAATTAGAGCATGCAGCTCAAATGATGGCAGATTGGCCTTCATCCTTAGTGCTGTAGATGAAACAACAGACATGATGGCTCATCATTATAATATTTCTGATTCTGAGGAACTTGCAACAAACAAACCTTTACATTTCCTAAATAGTTTTTGGCATGGCCTACTTTGCAGAGGCTGTATTTTTATCATTTTCTGAAGGAAAAGCTAACTTTGTGTAGAGAGACACATAAAAACAATGGAATTTCCTCCAAAAGGCATAATTGCAGTTGCAGTAATTGTACATTTACTAGGCACAGTTCATCTTCTCTGTAGATAACCTATTTAAAAATGCTTGGAACATTTAAGAATGAATCTTTGTATTAGAAAGGTTAATAGAGTTTTTCTGGTCCATAGCTTTGATACTCAAAGAACCTTGGATAAATTAAAATTATTTTTGCATTGGAATTTACTCTAAAGCTGCCAGAACTTTGGAATGATCCGTAAAGTGTTTGTGGCGTGAAAACATAGAAGAACCACTTTTAGCCCCGGCGCCCCCACCAAGAACATTTTGTTTGATGGTTCCTCTGACCCCAGATTTCCACTAACCCCAGATTTACTACATCCAGAGTCTTATTACCCAGCAACTACATGGACAACAATGCAAAGTGAGTAATTCTATTTCACGCCTCAAAGCAAGTTATGCTTCAAATATTTGGCTCTGTCAGCAAAGCCTGACTATAAAATGATATAATTTTTGTGAATTGGAATTTTGCTTTTAAAAAATGAGATGTTTTAAGAACTTAATGTAATGTGAAGGTTTTATACCAAACAGTGTTTGTTTTTTCCCCCTAGAACCATATGTCCAAGCTATGAGCCATTTAGGAAACTTTGTATTTAAGAGCGTATACTAATCTGCAAAAACAAACCTTGCAGTTTAACACATTCCTGAATTCCTTAATTCCTTGTGCTTAATCTATTAGTGAGCTAAGTGTGTGGTAAGACCCAGACTATGACCTCTGGGTGCCTGCTTGAAATGTTGCAGAGCCCGGCACACACACTGTGGATCCTGGAGCCCCTTACTGGGAGCCTTTCTCCTGAACTCTCCATATTTTTAGACAGATCTGCACTCCCGACGTCTTGCCGGTGGAAACTACTGACATAGAAAAACAAATCAGCAGTCAAATGCATCAAGCCAAGAGGAAGAGGCGGCCCAACAAAAGCAGAGAGAGAGGGAGAGGTAAAAAGAGAGAAGGAGAAAAAGAGAGAGAAAGATTGCTTCTTTTGTTTAAACGGAGGAATGCATAAAATCCTTGCCTGCAGCAGGGCGTCTGCCGTCTAAATGGTTGGAGCTGGAGACTGGAGTCCAAGTTTGGGGTGACAAGAGTTGGTTTGACAAGGAGCACGCGACTCATCCCACGAGAGAAGGCCTCACCCCTCAGAAGACAACCAGTCATACAGGAGTTCAACCAAAGTCCATTAATCTGCTCATGACATTGTCAAGTCTGTTGAAAGAGCAATTATACAGAGAAAAAAACATCACAGAAATTTTAGGTTTAGACCTTTTTGATGGAACTACTCAATGTTCCTCTCAAAATGTCCTTTCTCAACCTATTTTATCATTTATAGTCCACCTCTGTAATCCAGCAGTCCTAGCTCTAATGTATTTATATACCCTTTGAACAAGTGAAGGAAAAGCCAACAACTGCTGAGAGAAGAATACGGTAACAGTTTTTGGTGATATTGGATCTCACCTCCCATTAGGAAAGGACACTTCTGGTTTCCCGACACACATTCCTCGGGCTTTGCCTGAATCGGAATCGTTAGGTGGCCAGATTATAGTGGTATTGAGGGGAAGAAAAGGAGAAGATTAATGATTTGTTCTCCACCACTAAAGCTTGTGAAAACCCACAGTAATTGGCTTGCACACAATTTTACTGATTGCAAATCTACAGCTTTAAAAAGTAGCTTTTGCAGGACTCACATAGAGTGTGCACACATACTGACACTGCAGTCTTGAGGGAACTTAGAAAAACATAACCTCTACCAGCCTTCTCTCTTAATGTCATTATAAATTCTTTCCTAAAGCTGTGGTGATTAAAATTATTATTTTAGATGTTTATTTTAAACTTTGTCCTCTGCTTTCATGCCTATCCAGACCTTATTTTTCTCCACTGAGTGAAACCATGGGGCATCCGAAGAGTTTCCACTGTGTGGACAATAGAGTTGAGAAAGGGGCAGAGGGTAACTATAGGGTAATGGACTTCACAGGCAACCGGGTTAGGAAATTTGAAAGAGAAGTGGGGCTTACTCTTCTATAGACCAAGCATTTGGAAGAAACACTGGAAGAGTCCAACTGAAGACTACCGCACTGAATGCTTACTACGTTATATTTACTTTTAATGCTCTCTAGCATGCACAGATCATTATAACTAACAAAATTAACAGCGATTATGATGCCAAAATTGTACAAGTCTTGTCTTCTTAGAAGTATTTATGGAGGTTAAGGGGTTTTGGGATTCAAAATGTCTGATCTGGATTTCATATATGTTGAGGGTGATTTCAGACTTTCGGCACTGCTGGTGTAGATATTGACTGGAATCTACCAACTTGGTGAAAAGATCTGCTCACAAAAACAGTGCGTTCCTATTCATAGCAACCCAGGGAGCATTAAAATAATCGTAAAATAATCGATTCTGTTTATTAGTGATTGTACTAATGGTCTATAAAATTCAGATCTTTTTGTAACCAATCCTTGCCATTTGCTGGAATTAGATTTGAAGGACACAGGAAATGTTCAAACATTTCTACTGTATTTGGGTAGTCGCCTTCTCCAAAAAGTGTAAACTCTTTTGGGCTCTAAGGAGACCTTCGAGAATACAGGACTTGGATGGGAGAGGCACCTCAAATCTGCTGATATATTACTATGATTCATCAAGCTGTCCGAGTCTCTTTACTTGAATCAAGACCACACAAGGTGCACAGCACTCCAACGTAGACCTTTAAAGCATCAGCTTTGGGGCTTGGAGAACGCTTTTGACATTTTCAATAAAACAACTGTAGAGATCAGAGTTCTTGAATGAACATGTACAGGCTTTAAATTAGGATACTACACACAGTAAAAATCAGTGAACTTGACTAGGCTTAAGGACACTTTTTTTCTGCTTTTTCTGCTTCCTGCTCCACATCCCTCGCAAAAACATATGTCATAATCTGCAAATTTGCAGAGGCTCCCCTAGAAGGAAGTCTTTTATTAGGCATTTTGTTTTCCCTTGCTGCAGGCGGCAGACAAAATAAACTCGACCTGAGATTTATTTCATGTTCCTCTCGGCAGCGTGGCATCCAAGAATCACACACCGCTCTGAGTTCACCAGGAGAAAAGAATCTTAATCATAACAATGGGCTCAGCAATGGCAGGAGACACCGTTGTGCTGGATGCTACAAGCAAAAGTGCAAGGGAGGGAGAAGGAGTAGGGGGTTAAAAATGGAAAGCATAATGTATTTCATTGTGCCACTGAGAGAATGAGAGGAGAAACTGTTGATTTAGTCTTTGTTTCAGTATTTTCATTCATTCCCCCACAAGACAGGGCTGAATATTCAGTGCTCGACTCCTGAGGGCTCCAAGGTAAACAGGAGTCTCGCGGCGAATGACCCTTGCCCCACATCTCGAGGCCAAACTGAGAGAGAAAGAGCAAAGAAAGGAACAAATGTGAGAGCAGGTAGCTGGATCAGGAAATTGCCCAGTTTTAGTGCATGGGGTGCAAAATGTTAGCAAAAAGAGGGCTAACCAAATATGTAGCACTGAAAAGATGCATGGCTGTGGTCACATGACACTCTCCCTCAGGTCAGATAATCCTATCAGTGTGAAAAGCCGCCATCAGAAGAAATCCTTTCACTTTGTTGCTAGTTAATAAGCTGTCAGTGAGCTCAGGGTCTTTTGCTCTCAACAGTTCAGAATGGAAAATACATTTTCTCAGAAGTAATAAAAGCTTTTTTCAAATCTAACGATATTCACTGGCGAAAACTAAAGGGTACTTTATAAAAGCTATATATATTTAAATCATTTGTCTTCACACCTCACTCCAGACCTAAAAACAAAGAAGGCCATAATCTTCAAGGTCAACATAAAAGTAATGATGATAAATTGAGGAACATTATCATCTTAGTAAATGAAAAGAGCATCTAAAATCTTCAAGCAGAGCTGTAGTACCTGAGTCCGATAGTTGGTCTTGAACCTGAGCCTAGACTGGAGGCGTTTTTTCGATGGTCTCGGACTCGGTATTTGCACACAGACTGGTCTCGGTCTTGGCCACTGACCTCACCAAACATTGGAGTTTGTCTCAACCGAGTCCAGCTACCTTTAAAATGTGTTTTTTTTTCTTAAGTACCTTCTCCAATTAAGCAAGCTTGTTCCGAAAACAGGCTTTGGTTTAATCATTTAAAAATCCATTTAGAACAGGTGCTGACTTTGGCCAAACTCATCTCTGTATGTTCTGCACATCCATGCTCATCATTTTCATTTTGGTTAAAGATGTGATGATTTTGAAATAGCAGATACAGAATGTCTCCAGCATCACACAAAAATTATACAAAGGTAAGGAGTAGTCCTGACAAAGACTGGACTTTGGACTCAAATCTCTTTGGACTTTGTCTTGCCTAGGTCCTAGTCTTGTCCTTGTCTTTGACTCAACAAAGGTGGTCTTGACTACAGTACTGTCTTCAAGACATTTGTAAAAGCTGAATAATAAAAATAAGCAGCATTAGACCTTGTTCAAACAGTGCTGAAAAAGTATCTTGGTGCGTCTTGGGTCTTCTAAATAGGTTCCAAAAGTGAGTTACTGGAAAAGAAGATTCAGTATTTTCTATGTCTAGAAGCTTGCCATTCCATAGTTTATTTTTAAAGAAAGAACTATTTGTTCTGGTCTCTGTTCTTGCTCTTTTTCGTGCTACTTAGCCAGCACTCAAATTTACTGAAGGTTGAAGTTACGTTAACTTGTGTGCTGCTGCATGTTGTAACTTTGAGCTATCAAATCATCTCATAATAAAAGAAACAGATTCTGTTCCACTCTCTCTGAGTTGTTTATTTTACTTCTTGCTCTATCATCTGATTAGTCCCGCTGTTATTTGTCCTGTCTTGATTTCATTGTCGTGAACTGTCCCCCTACCATTTAAAAACTCCAAATTCCTTCCAAGTGACAAGAGTTGGAGTAACAGTACATTTTATGGTGGATTTGGCTATTGTAGCTTTAGTGATAAAAATGTCTTTCCAAGCTGTTGGAAGCACTTTAGAGAGCATTTAGAAATGAATTTTCAAGGCAAACGCACAGCATTGCATAATATGGTGAGGTTTTCATTTCAAAGCCACCTTTTCCCTGCCTCTGTGGGCTATCATATTGATTTAGTTTACAAGAAAACCATGTTGTGCTACTTATTAGTTACAGATATTTACAAACAACCAAACCTCTGGGAGTCATCAGTTCTTTGTAGAAAGTAGGATCCATTCTACAGCTTCATCTCTGCACACTGTTTTGGTAAATACATTCCTTTGATGTAGATGTAAATACATTTCCTTCTCATGATAAAATTTCCTCAAATGCTGCACAAGTGAATAAGAATGCATCAGTCTAACTAGTCTTCTTAATATCAATTTTGATGGTTTAAAAAAACCCTATATGCATGATCTGGGGCGTGGGGTGATGAAGCTCATCTTCAACCTGAGCCTGAAGCTGGGGAGAGTACCACAGCTCTGGAAAACCTCTTGTGTAGTACCAGTGTCAAAGACTCCACATCCCAAGGACCTCAACAGCTACAGGCTGATGGATCTGACAGCCCACCTGATGAAGACCCTGCTGGTCCTTGCTCAGTTTCGGTCCCAGGTGAGCTCATCGCTGGACCCACTTCAGTTTGCCTACCAGCCTAGCATTGGAGTGGTGCTGTCATTCCTCTCCTACATCGTTCCCTCTCTCACCTGGAGACAGCTGGGAGCTTTGTGAGAATCATGTTCTCTGATTCCTCCAGTGCCTTTGACACCATCCTACTCACAATCCTGAGGGACAAGCTGGAGCACACAGGAGTGGACAATCACCTCAGTACATGGATACTGGGCTACCTCACTAACCGACCACAGTATGTGACAACTGTGTGTCGGACAGGTTTGTCTGCACTACTGGGGCCCCAACCTTACAAAGTTCTCTGATTAACTGACCCAGGACTTTGCCAGCAGAACTACCTCCAGATCAACACTGGAAAAACCAAGGAACTGTTAATAGACCTCCATCCTCCACCAAAGCCACTGAACACCCAAGACATGGACACTGAGGCTGTGAAGAGCTACAAGTACTTTAGTGTTCATCTGAACAATAAACTGGACTAGACTCATAACTAAAATGCGCTCTACCAAAAACGTCAGAGCAGGCTGTACCTGCTGCGGAGGCTTAGGTCTTTCGGAGTGAAGGGCCTACTCTTGAAGACTTTTTATGACTCTGTAGTGGCCGTTTTTGTGGTATGGTCTGCTGGGGATAGAAAGAGACTGAACAGGCTGATCTGGAGGGTCAGCTCTGTTCTAGGATGCCCTCTGGACCCAGTGGAGGTGGTGAGTGGCAGGAGAATGGTGGCTATAAATATTCAATACACAAAAAAATATTTATATTTTTGTATTCTTTGTATTGTATAGCAGTGGCCCCCAAACCCCGGGCTGCGGACCGTGGGTCATGTGGTACCAGTCCCCATGTTATGTTGTTGGCTTGTTGCTATGAAAATGCTGTTAATAAAGCTGCGAGTACACATTGTATTTATGTTTATTATTATATTGTAAAGACCCCATTATTATATTTTTAAAATATCCCCATTTTATGCGTATCATTTATTTGTATAAATACATATGCGTATATTTATCTGCCACTCTTTGAAGGCCCTTAAAGATATTAAACTGGTCCGTGACGAAATAAAGGTTGGGGACCACTGTTGTACAGTGTACTTTTTATACTGTAATGTTGTATCGTTTTTATTCTGTTGTTTTTGCTTTCTGCCGTAGCAATGCAAATTCTCCCACTTGTTGGAAGGGTTTGTCTTATCTTGTATAATGATATGCAGCCAATGGAGCTTCAGATTTTTTACTTCGTGATCAGTCTTTGCCCATGTCTCTATCCATTTTACATATAAATGGGATCTTAAAAATAGAACTTTTCCTAGGCTTTCATTTGCATGTTCACTACATTGACTGAAAAGATATTGTTAACAAAAGGAATATTTTTCTGAAGTACCATTTGAACTTTCCATTGTGAGGTGGAGAGTTGTCATTTGAATCCTGAAAGGTTTGAGGGCTATGGTGTATGGGGGATGTCTTTAGTCAACAGGTTATTGTGCAAAAAACACAGGACTATAAAAGTTGAGCCAAATCATTGAAAGAAATTGGCTGTCTTGCTCAGCTTATGCCTACTCTCAACATGGCATAACATGGCAGCTGGTAGCCTAGTGGTTAGGGCATTCTCCCTGCGACCAGAAAGTCCGGGTTCGATTCCCAAGACCGCCAGGCACCGCTGAGGTACCCTGAGCAAGGTACCGTCCCACACACTGCTCCCCGGCGCCGTGTTCCTGCTGCCCCCTGCTTCACTTGGTGAATGGGTTAAATGCAGAGGTTGAATTTCGTGCTGTTCACACTGTGTGCTGTGGTGTGTTCACGTATGACCGAATGATCACCTTCACTTAAGTAGCATGAAAATAATCACAGTATAAAGCCAGACTATCAGTGAATCAATCCTTTATTTGGTGTAACATTAGAACAGCTTTGTTTTGAACAGATCATGTAAATTTAATTAAACTTAAATTTACATCATGAAGAGGTACTTTAACCTTTAAAATGCTCAACATTGAAAAGCTAATTATGGAGCCAAACATGATTGTCCTATTATCTGCTTTTGCCACATGTGTTAAAGAACTGAATGAGTCTGATGAATATTGTACTGTTCTAACAGACAGGAGCACTCAACAGATTATGTTTAAGTATCGTTTAAATTCCATGTTCTTTTCTGTGATCGTAATTTGGTTCCACAGGTATGATTCTCTAGGAAGCTGTGAACAATAGGCAGCCGTTTATAAAAAAAAAAAAAAGGAAAAGCAAATGATCAAATCAATGTTGTGACTCCCTGTGGCTCCAAATCATAGCCTGTGAGACGGTGAAGCTAATTTAGGGCAGGTTTACGAGGAGGAAGATTGCAGCCTCTGTGGATAGATTGAAATAATGATGATTGCAATAACTGGATGTATTCTGCTGCAGGATCCCAGAGCAGAAATGGACTGATTTGATTTTGGCATTTCAGTCCCGGCTGATATGTACATGCTGGACTTCAACACTTCTTTTCTCCCCTGTTGAATCACAACGGACTCACAGAGTGAAAGAAAGACGCCCTGCAGTTTAGAAATGTACAGGTTTGTAAAAAAAATACTTCACATGTATCCAGACACCTTTTCAATTTAGCAAATTCAGCTGCACTTCTTGCTGACACAGGTGTTCAATTGCAAACACACAACTTAAATAATCTTCATGGAAAACCGTTGCTAATAGAATGAAATGCTCTGAAGCAGCCACACATGAGACCAAAGGGATATACACTGGACAGTAACTGCTGTTGTTACTTCCTCTGTGTCCTCCATATAGCTGAACTTTCCCCTTACATTCCGTGCCTTGATTTCAGGCCTTTAATTGAACTTTTCTGTCTCAAAATATTACAGCATTTTGTGATTTTATGTTATGGTTGTTGATAATGTGTCCTTTTGTATTTTCAGCATTTTTTTCTGAAAGTGCATTATTCTTACCATAGTATAACCTTGTATTATACTGAAGTATATATTATTATTATTATTATTATTATTATTATTATTATCATTATTACATTACAATGCTACATCGTTATTTTTTTCTTCATTATTAAGTTGTAATAAAATTGCACATAATTATACACAATAGCACAGTGCCTCGTCTCAAATCTTAACCCAAAAACAAGCTGGAAATAAAATGATTATAAATAATAGGGCTGTAACGGTACATGTATTCATACCGAACCGTCACAGTACATGGGTCACGGTTCGGTACATGATGTCTTTCGGAGAATACATGGTATGACGGAGAAGACGTGATTGAAGTTCTATGGAATCATAGATAGAGGGACCAAAAAGCACAAGTATATCATAAACCTGGGTTGTAGTGTAGTGCCACCTACTGGCGTAACACTTCTGCTACCTTACACATACATGAAAATATAAGCAAGAGTGTGTGTTTACTGGTAAATACACTGCTGTTTATTTAAAATAAATGAAAACAAACCAAGCCTCATTCTTTAGAACTTTTTGTTGCTTAACTTTGCTGTATCGTCAACCTACCGAACCGTGACCCCAAAACCGAGGTACGTACCGAACCGTGACACCTTTGTACCGTTACACCCCTAATAAATATATATTTACATCATTTAAGATCTGAATAGTTTTGGCTCAATCATCACCTACTTCACATTTGAATTGTATTGATTAGAATGACAACACCTATTAAAACACTACAAATTATGCCAAACTAGACAGAAGGGATCAGTGTTGCTCAGTGTGTGGCTGCATCTCCAGCAGGCAGTCTGCAGTAAAACAGCACGAGCAGCTGGTGGATGTTTGGAGTGGTGGCATCTGGCAGCGACAAAGCTTCTGACAGGTCAGCTGGCCACGTCTCGCCAGAGGTCACCGCCACGCTACACAACACAGAGCTGGTGTTCATGGCAACCATGATGGGAGAAGAGCCGGTGAGCAGCAGACCAAAAATAACCACAAAACACGCCACCAGTTGTTCAGGCTTGGGCTTTATATGCTTTTATCCTCAAATGATTCCACCTGAAAACATGTGAGTCTTAGATTTGGGAAATGGTACCAGCAGCAAAAACGCAACACTGGAAAGCTTTCCTCAGAAACTGATGAAGGGCAAACGAGAGGTGGAGCCACCATCAGACATAATTACAAATGAACGGGCAGTGAGAAGAGACAAGGAAAGTAAATGAAGCAGTCTAAACTGATCCATCAGGGCCTGGTTTGAAGTGTAGGCCACAGAAGGAGCATGTGTGTTTACTGTGTCCGGCACAGCACATGATTAAGCTGCCACACTTCATCAAGGCCCTTCTCCATCACCAGCCTGTTACCTACTAATGACACATCATAAGATTTTCCTCTTCACAGTGCCTTCTTCTACCAGGACTGATGTTGTCAGGAAGAGGTCAGAAAATTACTTTGGTTGGGGGTTATGGAAATGTCAGGTCTCTGCCTCATTATGCACCAGAACATTCTGTTCTTCACACAAAGAGATCTCCCTCACAAACCCAAACCACTGAGTATGATGTCTCACATCCTCTGTTTGAAATGGTTTGACATTTTGAAAATGGTGTTATTAACACACCCTCCAGCCCATAGATAGATCATAGATCACACCCATTGACAAAATCACCCTCACAGAACTCCTCCACATAAAAAAATATTATTTTATACAGAGACCACTGCCAAAATGTTCAGTTTCAGTTGCTTTATCTTGTATAGGTGCACATATGGATGGAACAGCTTTGCCTTAGTTTTTAGGAACTGCTGACACTATTTCTCGTAATATCCAAATAAAAATATTGTTCTTTAAAGCATCATTTTATAGGAAAGTACAAAACATCAAAATAAGAAAAATGATGCTGTGTTTAGAGAACTTGAATAAAACATAGAAAGCAAGGATATTGTTTACTCAAACAAAATGGAAATAATTATAACTAGCAATAATTCATAGTTACCATCCAACTGGTCACATTGCGAGAGGAGAGAGTTGATGACAGCAGTGTTTTTATTCTTTTCCTCATTAAATAAGAAGTGATTCAGGTGATCACTAATCAGTACCTCATAAAGCAGAATGAGGTGCTTGTGTAGGAGTTGAACAGACACTGGAATAGAATGATTCTCATACTCTTAGAGATGCTGATTTAGAAATAAATTGCAGTGCTCTCTTATTTTATCGTAAGTCTCTCATTTCTTCTTATTCTGTATCCAATGGGCCAGACGTTCTAGTATTTAAGTGTGGTCTTGAGGTACAGTTCTCCAAGCATCCTGAAGGACTTTCAAAGACTCTCAGTTTCAGTTCCATCCCTGAACCTGACCAGATTCAGAGGAATGTCTTTCAGTATACTGGTGATACTGAATGCTGACTGGTTGGAATATATTTATCAACGCAGCTTGAATCTTCAGACTGTAGCATTCAGTTATTATTTCTTCCTTTTTCTTTAATTTAATCATACTATCTAATCAAATCTGATACTTAATATGCCCAGAATATGAGAGTTTGACTGGCATGAAATAACATTTTTGGACCAACAAGGTAACGACAGGACCAATAGTCAGCAAGACAAAGAGAGAAAAGGGTGTGATGGGGTATGCTTTTACTCATCTACACAAAAATCACAGCAGAATGCTGCCAAATCTCATATTATTTATTTTTTTCTCTCTACTCATCCACATATGCACTGCATGCCAGTGGATGCTGCTGAATTTATTACCCATTATTGACTGGTTGTTTGATTGTGCCCACAAAGGTTGAATCATCTCCATAGAAAACCACTACCAATGTGATGGGATGACCTGGAGGAGCTACGCATGAGCCTAAAGTCACCACACTATTAAGCGCTGCCCTGAAAGGGTCTGAAAAAAAAGACACAACCCAGAGCCCTTAGAACTCACGTATAGCAAAGTTTGTTTTTAGACTGGGAATGACATAATCAGCCCACCCCAAACATGTAATCTCTGCCACACACACACACACACACACACACACACACAAACACAAACACACAAACACATAGTTAAATCTCACAAACACATAGTTAAATTGGACCAGGGCTGACTCACTGCCTTATCTACAGGATCAGATTGGTGGAGAAGAGGCATCTTTAGCTAGATAGTCCAGTTCAGTGCTTTTCAAACACCCATATCAGTTATGAAAACAAATATTTCCAAGACAAACTTTTAAATATGATTATAGTTCTGCATAAATAAGACTTATTACACAGGTAAACAGGTCAAAATCATCAGAGATAAGTTTATGTGGGTTTTGTAGTGTTTTTCATGCTGATGCATGATAGTTGGTATAATTAGCATATAATAATCATATGCTGAGTGTTTTTGAAGAAACAGTGGTAGCTGACTGAC
>JBBPDB010000011.1:11214106-11226343 GCA_037974465.1 Brachypetersius altus
TCCAGTTAAGTGTACCATATGCATCAGACGTTTAGCCAACGTTCCGTGGGCGTGACGTCTGAGGCTGAGACTAGTTTCAACCTCAAAACATGATTATATTGTTTAGTTTGGTCTGGACACGAACTTGATGAGGTGGCTTAGGTTGGGTTATAAAGTTCTTGAGCTGTATTCGAGTTTGGAACCCAATTTCAGGCTCAATTAAAGTCAGATTTTGCTGTACCGTTTAAATTGTATCCACCATACACATTTATTACATAGTTACATACAAAATTACATTTAGATTATGTAATGCTCTCTTCAGACATTTCTTTGGGCTCAAAATCTGTTCTTTCTGCAAAATAAGATAACAAACTGTTTCAATCAGATTAATCAGATCTTCAAAATCATTTCTCTCAAAAAACTGAACGTTTCCTCTGCCTGTCTCTGCAGCCAGCTTTTGTTATCACTACCTAAGGGTTAATCTAAATGGGGCTTTGCTGAAATGCCTCTGTTTCTCTTCTGCCCTTCTCGTGTTTACAGGACAAGTAGAGAACCACGTGAAGAAAAGCTTGCCGCTGAGTGTCACGTCCGCTTCCCGGCACCACACACTGCGCCGGTTACCGCGCTGCACTGGGACCTGCATCATACCGCCAATCATAATAGTATTCTAGGAGCAGAAAGTGAGAGGAAAAAAACACAAAGCAGAGTAAGATATAAATAAAAATCAGAGTGTCACATTGCTGGAATACTTGGGGAGATGGAAGGAGAGATGTGCAGAAACAGAGGGAAGAGAAAGAGAATGAGGGATAGCATGGCAGGGGGGCTGTTTAGATAAATTCTAATAGTTTTCCCTGGCCCTTAAAACGCCTGCTCCGGTAGACTGTTTGTTTAATGGCACTTTTGCATGATTATAATTATATAATTAGTGGGGTCCAACAGGAGCTGGCAAACGTACAATCATAATGTCTCCTGGAATATCAGATTCAGTTTCGGAGACCCTGGAGGCTGGGGGGTCTGGCTCATGCGCTGCAGTCAAAACTGTCCCCTAGTCTGCTGAGGTAAATCTTTCAGAGCTGAAATCCACAAGCATTATTTTACCAGTACCTCTGGAGAGAGATCTTTCTGTTGGGCTTACAAATTACTGAACAGATTTACTGCTGAGTTTATCTACATATTTTGACACAGGCCATGGAAAATGCTGCATTAGAAATTGGCCTAAGTAATAGCATGAAGAACTTAGCCATTTGTAATGTTGTAGCTATGCGTCCTTCCTTAAAGGGGACCTATCCTACATTTATCTTTTTGGGGTTGTTTTTGCTTCCTCTGCATTGGATTTATGATGTTTGTGTGATGTTTTAAACACCAAAATACCAAAGTCATAGTTTATTTTTACATGTCAATTTTACAACAACTGCTTCTAAAGACTGCTTCAATTAAGTAGGCTCTTTTGTTTTTGTATAACTGATACATGCTGATATATAACATCCTTTTTGACTGGCTGCCATTTAAAATCTGGACAGAAACACTCATAACTCCAACACGGGTCAGCAGGGCTAAATTACTGTTGGCAAATTGAGGCGGATATACACTGATCAGCTATTACTTTAAAACAAAATGCCTAATATTTTATTGGTCCCTCCAGTACCACCAAAGTAGCTCTGACCCATTGCGGCATGGACTCCACAAGACCTCCGGAGGTGTGCTGTTGTATCTGGCATTAAGACGTTAACTGTAGATCCTGTAAGTTGTGGGGTGGGGCCTTCATGGTTTGGACCGTTTTGTCCAGCAAATCCCACAGATAGATTGAGATCTGGGAAATTATCTTTAACAATTTTTCCAAGTAACATCCACATGAATTCCAGGACCCAGAGCATCACACTGCCTCTGCCTTCTTCCAATAATGCATCCTGGTGCCACACACTCATCTGACCATTCACATGATATAAAAGAAAATGTCATTCATCAGACTGGGCCACTTTCTTCCATTGCTCCAGTTCTGATACTCACATGCCCACTATATTGCTTTTGGCAGCGGACAGTGGTCAGCATGGGCGCTCCCACTCATCAGCAACTATGCAGCAAGTTAGGATGCACTGTATGTTCTGAAACTTTTCCATCTTAATCAGCATTTCTGTGGCAATTTCTGCTACAGGTAGATTTCTGTGTGATTGGGCCAGGAGGGCTAGCCTTTGCTCCCCACTTTGGGTGTGAACTTTGGATGTCCATGACACAGGCACTGGTCCAGCTTCAAGAACTGACTATACAAATGCTCACTAATATATCTCATTTCTTGACAGGTACTACGGAAAGGAAATAAACTATCATATTCACTTCAAAAATTGTCAGTGGTTTTACTGATTGATATTTGTGACATCAAAAGAACACTGTTTTGGGAGCTTAGTCTTGATATGCTTATATTGATTAGACATAGGCAGTCAATTATTTTAAAAAAAATGAAGAACTATTTCTTTATTACCACGATATGGGCCCTTTAAACTATCCTCTTTCAATAGCCCCCCTTTTCCGTGACCTAAACCTGCACCTTCCTCAGTTCAACACCTTTTTTTTACCTCTACCCCTCCTTTTTTTTCACTGCCTTTATTTTCACCTCTGTCTGTAACCCCCCACCGCCTGTCCCAGGACCCCACCAGCCTGCCCTCCTCGCTGCCTGTAACTCAACCACTTATTTTCGTTTGAGCCGAAGGAGCCGATGACCTTGGAGAACTCTGTAAAGGCTGCCAGTAAAACACTGAAGGATTACCGGTATGTAACTGCACATTCATGTGGTTTGTTTGAATAACCTCGCGCTATGGAGCAGAACACAATATATTACATTTTACGAGCCTCAGAAATGCACCATCGCTGCCCCTACTGTCAATTATCCACAAATAGAATTTCAGGCGTTTCTCTCCTTTCCTCTCCTCCCTTTTCAAAATGTGTAAAAGTACATTATCTAATGTCGTTAATATGGTATTCCAAAACAGCTTACCCTGAACACCTTACACTTTCACATAAATCATTCTGACAAATAGATGTAGATATAGCTGCGAAAAATTACTCCACCTCCCTCTGTCCAAATGCTTGACATGATATGTGATATTACCTGCTAAAATTTGCAAGCCCCACATTTTGTCCTTTTTCATTTCATTTAAATGGCACTGTCTGGATTAGGTGAACTTTGCTGAACTTTAAAAGAATGTAAGTTCACTGTGTGGAAGCAATATGACCATCTGGTATGTTACAGTTCATCATGTATATTTTACTCTTAAAGGACCTCTGTAGAATTCATAGCCAAGTCTGTTTGGATCACAGGTTAGACCTGACTTCCTTGACATCTCTACTAACTGTTTACAACTGTAAACCGGACCATCATTAATAGGATTTTTCTTCATATTCTGGATACACCAAGGGTCTTTCCATTTAAGAGCAAGTTCCTTAATGTGAACAAATGGATTGCAGTGAAATATGTGCCTTAGGGCACTAGTGAAAACATATTAATGCAGAAATCTTTCTTAAATGTTTAAATGTTCTGTTGACCCTCTGAGGCCAAACCCTCCAAATAACACATCATACACATGAATGCTGCACTCGACAGAAGACTGATTTAACCATTTTAAGCACATTGTAAATAGAACCTCTGAACTCCCAATGTCTATGGAACTGCATACTACTGCATGATACTGTTTCTACATACTTCTGTTCATTGACACATACTACCCTGCCACTCATGTCTCTGCCCTGAGCAAGTAACTGTGCACACTGCTCCACACGGTGCTGTGTTCCTGGCTGCCCGCTGCTTCACTTGGTGTATGGGTTAAATGCAGATGAAAAGTTTGCACTGTGTGTTCTCTTATGACAGAATGGTCACTTTCACTGTTTACATAACTACATAACTGTTACATAACACTGAGTCTGTTCATGAAATTGATTCCGTTTTCTTGCATTGTATTGCATTATATTGTACTGTATTGTATATCCTATATACATGTACAGTTTTATACACTGTAGATTTCAATAAAAAATTTACATTGCTATAAAGACTGGTATTTTGCCTTTTTTACACCGATTAGTTTGAAATAAGACATTTCTGCAGCGTTCATGAGACCAGTGACACCTACACAAGTCTTTCACAACAGCCTACACGCATGAACCTCAACAAGCCTCATGTCACTCAGGTGAAATGAGTTCAGAAGTGACAAAGAAAGGCTTTATGACAATTGATGCTTATTGCTGCAGTTATGGAAGTGTACGTTTATGTCAGTTGTTTTGAAAGGTTTATGCAGGTGTCCTGTGGCCTTACAGATACTACCCCTTGGTAATCATCAGTTTAAAACCACAAGGTAACATATATGCTAATATATTTTAGGAATATATTTTAATATCTGTATTTGGTCTAGCACTAGTCTAGCACAGGTATTCCACCCCTGACAGAAATGAGCTTTTTGATACAAGGAGACTTGCTTGTTTTTGACACAACCTGAAGGCCTAGATCTAACAGTCATGGTTTGCCACTGTTACATAGTCATTTCAGAAATATGAGTACTGTTAATACTGTTAATACTAATAATACTGTTAGGAGTTTCATTCTAAAATGCTTAATGTTCATTTGTAACAATGTTTATTAAAACATTAAAAAAAGAATAACATCTCACATATAATGTATAATGCATTCATATCATATCATATTATATCATGTCATGTTATATATAGCACTGATATTACATATATGCACCAAGGGCCCCCTCAACAGCATATCACATTTCTGAAAATTAATAATTTGGGGACAAATCCTAAACTAAAGTGAACACTTACTGGCATCAACTATTTGAAATATATCAGTTCTGTTTTTATACTGGAACTTTTATTGTCCATTTTTAATGCCTTTGGCTTCATAATGGTTACTTTTGAAAAACTGCAGATATCTCACTCACAAGTTTAATTGAGATAATTGCTAACAGGAAGATAGTCTTCAGTGAAATCTCTTGTCTGCCTGTGCCAGCGACTAAAAGCTTAACAGCAGCGGTAAATCTCATGGCCTCCTGGGTGAGCACAGGGGGTGCTGTGTGCCTGCAGGGAAAGCACCAAACTACTTATGTGTACTACTTAGGAATAATCCCCTTCGTGCATCTGAGTGTTTACAAGTTTGATCTGTAAATATGAACATAATCTGATTAAAAAGCACAGATTAAAATGCTGTGATACTTATACATCCTTACACACTTATACATCCTTACGAAACTCTCATGGTCAGTGGAAAGGAACTAACACTACATATCCACCACAAGACTTCACTGTAAGTTTGAAGTTTATTTTATTCATAAACCCTTCTTACACCACTCACCACTGGTGTTTGTTACTAAAAAGCTCTGTTGTTATCTCACCATCAAACCTGGCTGCAGTGTTTTTAGTGAACCCCAAACAGTTACATTTATGGTTTGATGACTGTAGATGCATTTTATTGGCAGTCCTTCCAATTTGTTTGTGGGCATATAGATGGTCTCTTATGGTCGGTACAAAAAAGCTGGTTAGCCAAGGTTGCCACCAATCCCTGCAACTCCTCTCTGATCCTTGGAGAAATGTTTGGCTCTTGATCTATTGTCTCTACTATGTCATAAAATAAAAAAATAAGGTGTTTTGCAGAATTACAGTATACCGGCAGCAGGGGACCCAGCTGTATACCAAATTTTTTGTAGAGATTATTTATATTGTCTTTATTCGCTCTATAATGCATAGCAAGCAATTTGTTGAAGGTTTTCTACTAAGAGACAAAAGAAAACCTGCTTAATGTTAGACTGCACCATAGATAAGTACAGTTCTGTACTGTGACTGGTATTTCACATTTTATGTTTCCAAAAATAGCTGTTTGTCTGTTTCATCCTGTCAAGCTGTCTAGTGGGGTCCTCAGGAGACGCCCGTCTAGACAACAGGGTGTGGAGGTAAAGGAAGTTTCAAGACTTGACATAGAAATTGTTTGGCCTTGGATAATGGAATCAACTTTATTTATAGAGTTTGCATGACACTGGGGCTTTGCTGGGACACTGTACTTTCAAAAGCTCTGAGCACACAGGAGAATGCCACTGCAGCTTGCAGGTTTTGGTTTATAAGCAGTAAATGCCTTCACATTTTTTATTTTAAGAGGCTGTTATTTTACAGTTCTTTTTGACTTTTTAGTGTAGCTGGTTATGTCCTGTTTAGAATAAAGATCTTTTAACACCTTTTAAATTAAGTTTACTTTGGTTTCTTTCTAAATGAAATGCTGGCTAGATCACTGAAGGTTTGGTGTAATCCAAGCAACCACACCACCTTAGTTATAGTCTTAACACTGCAATCACCTACATCTGTAAGATTATTCCAATTGTAGGTTGCTCTGAATGAGAGCATCTGTTATATGTGTAGAAAACACATATGGATTACAAATTATTTGTATGTATTTACGTATTTTTTTAATGTGAACTAATGCTTTAACAATACGTTTGTTTCAGAAAAATAACAAAAAAACATATAGGTCAACCACGGAGTTTCCGTAAGTATTCAATCTTTACCCATTAATACTTGGTAGAGATAAGATAATCCTTTATGAGTCCCACAAGTGGAAAATTTGCATTATTATGGCAGCAAGTGGACAGAACAAAATAATAATTTTGCTGCAATAACAGATATAATATCTTTGGTGTAAGTATGAATCAGTTTTCCACAGTTTTCCAGGAATGGTTTGACCCCATTCTTCTTGTCAGAATTTATAGTTATATTCTAGGGAGGTGGGACTATTTTAGAATAGTGTCACATATTCTCACATATTCTCTTAGACTTGACCATTCCAAAGCATTCACCTTCCTATTTTTAAGCTATTCTATTATCCCTTAGGCTTTTGGCTCATTGTCATGTTGAAAGATAAATCGTCTACCAATCCGCTGCTTTATACCAGACAGGATTCTCAGTCCCTGCAAATGGAGAGCATGCCCAATACATGGTGCTGCCACCACCATGTTTCACTGTAATGACTGCAGGACTGTGAAGTTCTTTCATTTGGAAAGTCAAAGGAACTTCTCAAATGCTGGCGAAAGATAACATAGAATGACATGCTCTGTCATTGCACTTTCTATCCTTTTCAACTCCAGTACTCCCATCCACATCTCCTCTCTCTGTAATGGAATACAAACTGTTCACATAAGCTAATCTGTCAAGGCCCATTAGTTGAACCCACTGAGAACTGAAGCCACACTATAAATCAAAGAGCAGCATCTGAACTCCAGGAATCTTGATGCATCATATCACGCAAACACCTTCTCTATTAAAAAAACACATGCTGGGTGAATTTGACAGCACTGTGTTCTGCTCTTCTCACTCTTCTGGCGAATGTTACTTAAGAAAAAGGCAGTACAGATGAGAAACTGAGCGAGCAATCATAACAATAGAACAATATTTCAGAAATCATTATTTGTACATTGCTGACAGTGTTGATGTCACAGTGTTTCTGTAAGAATTGTGACTGTGTTGCCATATAAATGAAAAAATTAATAAATTAGATATTAGATTAAGTAGCCAGTAGATTAATTTCAATGTATGATACATACTTCATGAAAGTCAAGATATAATGGTCTTGCGCTAAACTGTCCAGCCCTAAACGTGTGCAAGCTATCCAGAGAAACTGAAAAAGTGTGTGTGTGTGTGTGTGTGTGTGTGTGTGAACCAAAGATGGTGACTCAGTGCCATCTGAAATAAATCCACTCTTAATCATAGCCAATTTGGAGCCCTTAGACCACTTACAAGTTCAAAAAGCCTCTCCCAGGGTTATATATTCAGTGTGCTGTCAACAGGCACATTTACAAGTACCTGGGCGAGAAAAAAATATAAGTAAATAAAAACCAAATAGCATAGTAAATGAACAAGTGGCACATTGCCCATGTTCACAGAGTAGATCAAATAATGTTATTTACAGCGAGAAATGTTTTCCAAACATGCAGCATTTATAAAATATTGCTATAAAAAGGTCTGGAAAGAGATTGTGAATTGTTACTGAAGTTTGAGTGCATTTCTGATTAGGCTGTTTTTCTAAGAGCCTCCTTTTTTAGACCCAGGCTTCAAACCACTAATTTCATTTCTCACCAGTGCAATCCACATACGATCTATATACAGGAATGGGACAAGGTACTAGGATAAAAAAGAA
This sequence comes from Brachypetersius altus, assembly GCA_037974465.1. Lineage (NCBI taxonomy): Eukaryota > Metazoa > Chordata > Actinopteri > Characiformes > Alestidae > Brachypetersius > Brachypetersius altus. The sequence goes on from JBBPDB010000011.1 coordinate 11,222,253, forward strand.
AATGGGGTGTTGGTAGCCTAGTGGGTAGGATACTTGCCTCTGGACCATGAGGTCATCCTACCTTCAGTTCACCACCACTGGGTCCCTGAGCAAGACCCTTAACCAGTTGCACTGGGTTATTTTAATGAAAGTCGCTTTGAATAAAAGTGCCTGCTAAATGCCGTAAATGTCAAATCACATTATCTAAATATAGGAATAGACTCGACCATGTACTAAAATAAGGTATGGTTACTTTATTTTTTATTTTATATGATAAATTTAGTTAGTAGTTAGTTAGCCAGATTTTTGATTTTAATCGTTTTACTATTACATTTTAATAGTACTATACTAGATAGATTAAGCAATTATTTAAGTATTAAGAGACTTAAGAGTGTCACAATTCGGGCGGCGGCCGTTTGGGGCCGCTGCGTTTCTGTTTTTTGACTCTGTTTTCTGTTCTTGTTTTGAGGGCTTTTATTTTGTAGGTATGTTCTGTTCTGATGATGTCACGTGTTCTTGTGTTCCAGATGTCTTGTGTTTTGTTCCTGATTACGTTTAGCATTTAAGTCCTGTTTGTGTTTTCTCGTCAGGAGTCCATCGCCTTATTTACGCCTGAGTTTCGCCTCAGTGAAGCCGCGATATCCTGAGCTCATGCCCTGTCTGTCTCACGTGTCTAGTTCATGTTATCTGGAGGCCTGCGTGCCTGTTTATTTTGTTCCTGTGCGCTTAATAGAAGTATCAGCATGGAGTTCTGGTCTGACGTCTGGTCCATGCCCCGAGGTAGCTTGACCCCTCAGCCCTGACAGTTAGCAGCCTTGAGAATTTTGAAAGGTTACTAATTATTGATGCTTAATTCTTTTTTTTGGTCCAATTTTGTCCCCATTTTTAGTCAAATCCAATTCTACCAGTGCTTCGTATCAGCGCACCAACATTCTTTTGAACTGTTACTATGCCAACATCACTAGACGACTCAACGCGCTTGTAGGAGAACACTACCCACCAATTCTGTTACAGCAGCTGGATCAATACCCACCCACAGAGACCAAGGCCACAGAGGGCCGTGGGATCACCTGAGATCTCCTGGTGATTGGTCCGGTATCTTCTTTGTTCTGGACACCATCCTATTGACCTTCTGATTACTTGAAACACATGAAGCTGCACGGTGCTTGCATGAATGAATGAATGGATGAATGGAATGAAATCAACACACAGAAAACACTGCAGTTATTGTAGCGCGCTCCTCTCGGACAACAGTTATCAGAACAGCCGTCAGCGCTGTTAGTGTTAGAGTTTGTGACCCGTTGAAGAGTTAACTCTGTGAAGAACCGCTCCCTCTTCTACCGGAGCAGATCAGAGCCACCCTGCTGAGATGTGTCATCCAGAATGCGCCCCTTAATATCCAACACTGCTTTTGTTCTCAACCTTTATTTGCCACCACAATGATATCAATCTTAGCTCTGTCGTGGATTTGTGCGCTGACCATCATGAACTATTATTAACATCATTGTGAACTCAACATCTCATCCGAACACCCCCTTGCCCAGTATAAATACATTCCTTACAGGTATGCATCAGGTATCAGCGTAAATAAGTGACGCACAAGGACTAGTGAGAATTCCCTTTAAGGTCAAAATCGAGAAGCGACTCAATAACATTTATTAGACAGAACTGAGTGGTTAAAGTCTGCTTTGTGTCTTCGTTAGCCGATCTGTGCCATTAGGCGAGCGTTGTGGGCGGCCTGGGCGCGCAGGCTCTTGCCCTTGGCGATGTCGAAGAGTATGTTCATGAGGCTGGTGGGAACGTCCAGTGAAAGGGTCATTCTGCTGCCGCCTTTGGCCCCGTTCCGGTACATCTTACTCCTCCTGAGCAGACTCTGGCTCAAAAACCTGTAGCCGGGCTCAGGAGACGTCCTCCTCTCTCGGCTCTCCTCGAGAGACACGGCGCCTCCACCCCTGTGGAGGAGCTGCAGGCCATCGTACAGTGAGTTCAGCAGCGGCTTGTCGTCCGTCGAGGCCAGGAGCTCGTCGGAGCAGAGGAAGCAGGGGTCGGAGGGGTGTGAGCAGAGGCTGGAGAGCGGGGCGCAGAGGACGGCTAGCACCACCAGGGATCTGGCCGGCACCATGGCTCTCTAACGCAGGGCAAGAAACACACATGGAGTCACATCACAGAGTCTAACAGACACTTAGCAAAATCACCAGTGTTAAATTAACACTTACAGTCTGACTAAAGCACAGTCCATCCCTAACAACCACCATCTACATGAAATACCTGCAATCAGTCTAAAACACCTGCAGTCCACCTAAACCATTTCTAACGCCGACAGACAAAGTAACGCAATTACTGACACACCGAAACATGCAGACCCCCTAATACACCTACAGAACACAGCAAACATATACTGTCCACCAAAACACCTTCTGTCCATTTCTAATGCCCACAGACCATGTAATACACTTACAGACGCACTAAAAACACATACAGATCACCTAATACACCTACAGAACACATAGAACACATACAGTCCACTTAAACAACCTGCCATCCATTTCAGGCCAAGTATTACACCTATAGACACACTGAAACACCTACAGACCACCTAATGCACCTACAGCTCACATAAACAGTAGACAGAAAACATATCCAGACCATACAGAAAAAAATCAAGCCCACCTAAACACACCTAGTGTATTCAATCCATCTATAATACCTAAATAAAACTTAGAATCTTAAGGCCCACTTTCCTTCTACAACTTTAAGTCTGAAGTCTGAATGAGTCCAACCACAATCTATAATGACCACCTACACTCCATCTACAAGAAATCCCTACAGCCCACCTGCAATCTGTATTAAAAACCTGCAGTCTACAACCTACAATAAACACTGAAATGCCCACCTGCAATCTGTATTAAAAGCTTTTAATCTGTGTTAAACACCTACACTCCAAATACAATCAGTATTAAATACCAACAGTCCACCTGCAACCTGTAATCCATCTACAATCTTTATTCAGATCTATAGTACCACAAGTGGGAAATTTGTTAATATCTTATTGTATCTTAGCTACAGTCCAACTACAATCTGCATTAAACACCTACAATCTATAAAAACACCAACACTCCACCTACAATATACAAAAACACCAACACTCCACCTACAATCTATAATAAACACCTACACTCCACCTACAATCTATAATAAACACCTACAATCCACCTACAATCTATAATAAACACCTACAATCCACCTACAATCTATAACACCTACACTCCACCTACAATCTATAATAAACACCTACACTCCACCTACAATCTATAATAAACACCAACGCTCCACCTACAAGCAATAATAATCACCTACACTCCACCTACAATCTATAATAAACACTTACACTCCACCTACAATCTATAATAATCACCTACAATCCACCTACAATCTATAATAATCACCTACAATCCACCTACAATCTATAATAAACACTTACACTCCACCTACAATCTATGACAAACACACTCCACCTACAATCTATAATAAATGCATATGCTCCACTTACAAACTATAAACACCTACACTCCACCTACAATCTATTAAAAAACCTACACTCCACCTACAATATATAATAAACACTTACACTCCACTTACAATCTATAAAAAAAACTACACTCCACCTATAATCTATAACAAACACCTACACTCCACCTACATTCTATAATAAACACCAACACTGCCTACAATCTATAATAATCACCTACACTCCACCTACAATCTATAATAAACACTTACACTCCACCTACAATCTATAATAAACGCATATGCTCCACTTACAAACTATAAACACCTACACTCCACTTACAGTCTATAAAAACACCTACACTCCACATATAATCTATAATAAACACCTACACTCCACCTACATTTTATAACAAACACCTACACTCCGCCTACAATCTATAATAAACACCAACACTCCGCCTACAATCTATAATAAACACCAACACTCCGCCTACAAGCTATAATAAACAACGCTCCGCCTACAAGCTATAATAAACACCAACACTCCGCCTACAATCTATAATAAACACCAACACTCCGCCTACAAGCTATAATAAACAACG
>JBBPDB010000011.1:11228149-11252572 GCA_037974465.1 Brachypetersius altus
GGAGTTCTGGTCTGACGTCTGGTCCATGCCCCGAGGTAGCTCAGGACTGAGGAGGGCTAGCCCCCTCAGCCCTGACACAGAGACTATTAAGTATTTCAATGGCACATATTTGATGGTGATATTTGTAACTTTTAACTTTGTTTTTATAAGTAACCAACAGGAATCTAAATCACTCACCACACACTAATACAGTTTCTTTACAAATCTTTGGGAAGTGATTTAGTACACCATGAAATCTCAAGTCTTACTCCATTATGGTCATACGACACAGGAGAAACATGAAAGTATTAACAAAGTTTACATTCTATATTTTCAAGAAGCCAATATTCAAACGTTCAAATGAAAATTTACCACAAAAAATATACTACAAAATATCCGATGCATATATCAAACTTACTGAAATACATCAACTTTCCAAGATCTACATAGTTCAATTGCCACTTTCCAATTTATGCGCCATATCTCATCTGTGCATTGTTTACACAGCAGACAGAGTTACTTAACCATTGTCAATCATTTGTAAATGTAGATCTTTAGCATACAAAGGTGACTTCATTTGAATCACAAATGACATCACTCTTAAATCGGCTTTCTGCAGTTATCCACAATATCTGCTCCGCCAAAGCTGTATTTTACTTAATGCTGGAACCATCCATGCTAATACAGCTGAATCTTATATTCTTCTCCTGATCATCAAAGCTAATGTCAGATTTATTTGGTTGTTTTATCAGTGTGGTTGATTTGATGGGAAGATCACTGTTCTCTGGTGCCAAAGTGATATCTAATGTTTTCCAGGTCTCTGATATATCATGCAGTAGAATTTGTAAAGTCATCTTCCACTCGCCTTATCTAGTATTTCTTCCAGAAACCCTTATGGTATGTGATGTGTTTCTGGTGTGAACTCTTGTGGCCCTGAGTGTGTGCTTTATCTGCTGTGACTGTGTGTCTTGGCCTGACCCCTGTACTGAACAATGTGTGCAGGGCGTAACAACTTCTAGACAAAACAGTGCTGAAGAACATTGAACTTCAAAAGAGGTTATAACCTGTTTGCCCTGATGTTACTGATTTCATCGTTATTCATTTCGAGTCGTGACCTTCGGCATTTGGTGTCTGCCGATGTTCTGTAAAAGATAACGAGGCAAAGATAAGGCAGAAAACAAATGGATTATGATAAAATCCAGCGACAGTCCAGATTGGACCTATTGTGGTATAGTGTGTTTCGAGCTTGGTGACAGTACTGTATGTTTTCAGTGCACAGTGTAGTATTGTTGGATTGAGCACGTTAACTTTAACGTGACCTGGGATGATATGGCGATATGGAGAAAATAAGGGTACTGTGTGTTTGTTGAAGCAGTATTCTGATTGTATTCAATAAGCTCTGATGTTAAAAGTCTATTCTGGAAGTTTAAATATGATGGCATACATAAGTATTTAACTATAGCTATACTGTATTGTATGCATTTGAAAAAACTTTTTCATGGGGATTTTTTGCTTTCTTCTGTTTTATCTCTCTCTCTCTCTCTCTCTCTCTCTCTCTCTCTCTCTCTCTCTCTCTGTCTCTTTTTTGTTTGGTAGAGGCATGGTGAGTGTCACCCTTGGACTGAACTCTGCAGCAGCAGCGCAGCGAGTCAGGTGTTGGGTTTAGCCTCGGGTCAGCCTGGCCTGGGAGCAATCTGCCTCTCCACAGGGGCTCCCTCCCCAGAAATACAAAATTCTTCTCTTTAGTGTGTATGTGTCATATGCATGAATGTGTGTGAGCATGCACGTGTGTGTGCGCACACATATATATGTGTGTGTGTGAGTGTGAGTGTGTTTGAATTAGAGTTAAAGTGTACAGAGATGGAAAGAGAGAGAAAGAGAGACAGAGAGAGAAAGGTTGACTTGGAGTGAGAGTGTATTTAACTGTGAATGTGTAGGTGTGTTTATTTTCAGGACAAAAACCAAAGAAAAGTCAGGACCAAGCAACATGTTAAGTGCTGTTAGTAGATGCTCACTACTTTTAATTAAATTATTTTTTGGTTTGAATTTGCAAGCGCATCAATAAGCAATACCAACATATAATAACACTACAGTTGTCACATTAATTATTATTGTTATTTTATATACAATAACTTATACAATGCTGATATAACTATTGTCAAATAGACACCAAAATGTATATATAATATCCAATATGTACTTCAGTTTTTTTGGAACATCTAGTATTATCCTTTAATTGCATTTTTAAAATATTTTTGCAAGGAGTGTATGAGTATATTGTTCAACATTCTTCTTGCACCGAGGGAAGTTAGACAGGACTAGTATACAGGATATATATATATATATATATATATATAAAATAATTATTGATTGTAAACTTTTGAGCAAACAGATAGCTAGCTAGCTAGATCGATCGATCGATAGATAGATAGATACGCGTATGACCCCACGTCCTGACACTGTTTAAGAACAATTGTGTGTGTATGTGCACACACTCCTTCTCTCCCCCTTTAATAGACTACTCCCAGCCCCTGGTAACCCAGGCATGACTCAAACACCATCTGGTATCCAGATGCAGGCTTGAAAAAACTCTTGCTTCTTTCTTTTTTTCTTTCACTCACTCATTCTACCTCATATATGAGTGAGTGTCAGTTTCTGCATGTATGTGTGTGCTTGCGTTTTGCGTGTGGCTGAGTTAATATCCCCAAAAGCTAGTGTGAGAGCACAACAGTGCGCATGCCAGTGTTATTCTTCACTTTCGGCTGAACTGTGACCTGTGACATGATGACCCCTGCTATGCTCTTCACTGGTGGGAGTGTAAACAGCAGGGTCACAACCAGCACATCCCTGACCCCATCTGTTTGTCCAGCCTCCTCTGTGAAGGTGATGGGTCGCTGGAGTTCAAGTTCATTAATCGACATCTTCCTTTCAGCTCCACAAGGCGAGGCACACCACCCCAATAATTTCTCACTTACTCCATCACTGCCCTCAAGCTAAGCCATGCCATGAACCTTTGATCTCTGCCTGTCTCTGTCCAAGGCATGTCTGTCATGACAGCACTGCAACATTGAAAAGTTCATATCAATTTAATGTCCTTACTTTTTTCCTTTTTTTGATGTAGGATACACTGCCAAAGTTTCAAAATATACCGTTTACTCCCCTTTCCTCACAGTCCATCTATAGAAACTAAGCAACCTAACTAAACAGCTTGCTTTAAATGCATTGTTTTTGTGATGTCACAAAGCCCACACTCTTACAGAAATTCTCTTATGTAGCCTGCGGTTAACCCATTCTACTTCGTGAATGAGGCCAAATTGGGCAGCCAATCAAATTATCTCTCATTTACATATATCAGTCTTGAAGGCAAAAACACACTCGGTTTAATTCTCAAGCAAAAAGAGAGGTTGCAAAAGGGAAATGTTGAAATGAGTCATTGAGTGATTAATGTATCTCAGGGGGAAAAATAAAATAAGTTGCGAGTAACTAGTTGTGTGAATAACTGTGTGTGATTAACTGTGAGTAATGGCGGTAACACTTTACTATAGGGTAGCATTCATAAAGTTACATTATGACAACCAACGTTAACATATATAAAGATTTATTCCTCACATTGTGGAGAGAAACTGATGAAATGTCATGCTTGTCAGAATAAACCTGTACAAATATGAATGTAGGTTTATGTCTGTGTCATGTAGCCTCATGAATGCTGCCCTTCAGTAAAGTGGGATCAATATAGCCTTTCTTTAAAATGTCATTTTAGCTTAGGCTGATAAGATCCTGTGCAATATAATTAGCTGTTTGGGAATCCTTGGAGCAGCATGTAAAAGCAAGCTAGCGAGATTCTCAGGCCAGCTCAATTCTTCAGGAATTTCCACCGAGGCCTTGTGTGTTTATCGATAATGCAATCTGACAAAGTCTCACTTATCGCTGTGTGTTGCCTTCCGAAGCCTCCGAGGTTCACCGGACACGCAATTACTCTTAATAAACTAGTAATTGGCCCATTTTCCAGTGAATGCACATGTAGTGCAGTCAGAGTTGGGTGTTCATGTCAGTGTGCATTTGATTTGTCAAAGGCGTGAAGGAAATGAATATCACAAGATAAAATCAAAAATCATTTACTTTATGCAGGTGGTAATAATGTTCTTTGTATCACATTTACCAGTCAGAGAATGTCAAGAAATAACGCAAATCCCCCAGGATTTCTGGTCATTATTAGACTCATTTTTCTCTGGTAACACTTCAGACTCATCAATAGCATATGGCCTTATTCTGGTGCAGCTCTGTTCCGAAACTTCCCTGTGAACCCGCCGATAGAGGCTGGAAATGTGCAAGGCAGATGATCTTGACTGTTTCCCAGCACCACTGTGCGGCCGCGGGAAACATTCCGAATCGCCTTTCTGGTGCACAGCAAAACTTTACATCTTTGTTTTCCACTTTCGCTATGGTGCATCATCCACAAAAAAGCCCCTGAGGTCCATTACTCATGTGCTTTCCAACCATGGTGAGAAGGCTCCAGACGGTTTTACCATGCTTAAAAAGCGGACGGATATGTCAGATTGCAAATCTGGAACTGATCTGGATGTTTTACACCTGTCAAACACGACAAGTAAAATAAAAAAGCCCATGTTTGGTCATACTGTTATTCCACTAGAGCCGTTAACTATAAACATCGGATGAGCACACAGTGACACAGCAAATTTTCTAGCCAACTAAAGATTGGAAGTTGCGAAATATAAACATCATAGTGACGCAACTTCTTGAAAATAGGCTTAGGTATGAATTAAGGTCAGTAGCAGTGGGGGTCCTTCTCTTGAGAAAAATATAAATAGATGTTAGTCCACTAAAAGTGAATGTCTAGAAGTAAAATTGAAAATGCAGCCTTTGCTCAGTGATCGTTGCTAAAATGTGATGGTGAATGTGATGGTGGTTTACACGTGTACACTGACCATTTTTGTCATATGTGAACGCAGTACAGCATACTGTGTGAACAGCATGAAATTCTTCTCCGCATTTAACCCATTCGCCCAAGAGAACTGACAGGCAGCCAGGTACACAGCGCCTGGGGAGCAGTGTGTGGGGACAGTACCTTGCCCAAGGGTACCTCAGATGTGCCACTAGCAGTCTTGGGATTTAAAGCCATGACTTTCAAATGCCCTGACCACTGTTAAGAAGGATGGAGGAACCTGCACACAGCAGATATTTTCAGACCTTCCAGACCGCCTACTACACAGCTAGCTAAACAGATGAAAATGAGAGTCTGGAGGCTTACTGATGACAAAGATGAACTGTAGGAGAACTCTGTAGAAACTATGTGCTTGTTGATCAATACTGAATCACCCAGTGGTGACAGAAAAGAAGGTTGTTTACGAAACATTTATTGTATGGTCATAGCTTTCTAGCATTGCTAAAAAGAAATCTCCTGGTAACGAACAACCTAGCTGCCACACCCTGGTCTGCCTTTTTGACATTTTGTTCTAGCTACATAGGTAGCAATATTTAGGCTTTAGCCTTACCTTTCATGAAGTGACCACAGCATGATCTTTTTTTATTCATTTCCTATTTGAAAATGTTCTCCTTCTCTGGGAACTTTAACAATACCAAACTCTCATGCATCCTGCCCACTTTTAGGTATGTCAGACCACGGTAAATAAGACACTGGAGCAGCTATATGCCAATGAAGTTGCTATATACCAATAACCCAGACACTATCCTGGTGCATCCAAGGTCTCCATGTTAATCACTCATACTGAGGTACCTCATGGTGACCAAGACAGTAAGGGCCAGCTGCTGGCTGTTACGTTCTGTGTGAACTCCATGCTCTCAAACAGTGATCCCCTGCACTGTCTCTCACTTCCCCTCTTCATTCAGACAATATCACAGCTGATGATGAGATAAAGGTGGGTTTAGCATCATTCAACCCTTTATGTTGAGGGACAAGCTGAGCGTAGCTCTGATCCTCCCCTACCATCCTGGATCAAATTACCCCCTGACCTGAGACCACAAAGCTATGTGTCAGAGGGTACGCCGCTCTGATGGTGTGAGAGTGGACAGTGCTCCACAGTGAACAGTTCATGATTTCTGGTCTGGGACATGTCAACTACAAAAGTCCTTAGATCACGCTGCTGTTGTGGGATGTATTCATTTGGGGAGGAGGAACAATACATATGTACACATCCTCTGTTTATAGATTCGGTTCTATAAATAAATTTCTATTCTGTTTTACTTTTTGTTTTGCTTACTTCTACATGTAGTTTGTGTTTATCACACTGGAACACTCTAGTTTCCCTTTGGAGCTAAATAAAGTGTTATACAGTGGCCTTTATTTTGTAAATAATCATGACAATTACACACACTGAATATACAGACACTAAATCAATTGTGTGAGAACAGAAGTAAAGTTCAGTTAATAGACATTTGGTTGTTAAAGAAGCCATCAAAGACCTCAGCACAGTCAAAAAACATGGTTGTTCAACAGCAGATACAGTGGAAGGGTTCTTTAAACAAACACAACCTTACAAATGCAACCCACATGGAGATGAGAGGATGGCTGCCAAGGACATATCTGTGATTCTACTCATCCTTCTCTGGGTTCAGCTGAAGGTTACCTCTCCTTTGCACTGAACCCTGAATCTGTCTCCATCCCCCTCTCTCTTCCTCTCGTTCACTCTCTGAGTCTCCCTGTCTTAAAGGTATTTTGTTTCACTGTTAACATTTAAAAATGAAACCAAAATCAAGAGATCATGTTAGTCTCAGTCAGTGAGCACCAAGTGTGACTTTCACATGACCTTGCTTATGAAGCAACAGGGACTGTATCCAATTAGTTCACGATGCCTCAGTGGCAGAAGGCGTAGTAATTCCCAGAATGCTGAAGAGAACATAAAAACATGACAGACCATATGATTATGACTCTTTCTGTGTCACATAACCAATGCGATGACTGAGACCAGACTAACCAACGAAAAGCCCCCAGCCCTGTGGCTCAATGCGCTACAACAGTGATCAAAAACCAATCCCACATCCACTGCAACTGTATGATTCTTGTCTGCGGGTGCACATTTATGATATCATACTCCCATTGGAGGGCTAAAAGTCAATGTGGTGTGAATAGACATGGCTAGAGACATTGATTTTGATCTACTCTGTGGGAACGGGCCTTTATATGCTGGTGTTCAAAAAGTAGAATGAATGTTCTTACTCAAGGCAATGTTCTCATTTCCCCAGTAAATTGGATCAATTGTCCTTATTTCCTGCCTCTCCTCTTATTTTGAGTAGGTTTCCCATGGATAGTAGATTAAACAGTTTAAAATCTCAAATTCTACTTTACTGACCAGGAAGGAAAGCTGTAGATAGTCTCAGATCAGGGCTGTAATAATGATGTCACTGCCTGACTACAGTGGAAATGAGAATGGTGCGGGTGAGCAATTGGCATAAGACTTCTAATTGTTCTAAGTTGCTCACCCTGTGTTCACATACCAAGGTCTGCAGGCTGAATCAAAATGGCCCAATGTAAATGTTTTCATCTGTGTTCAGAAAAGCAATTTTGTAATTGTACTTCCTTTGTTATCAGCACAATACTTTTAAAAATAAGTACATTTCAGGATACAGGTTTTGGCCATATGTATTCAGAAATTAAGTGTCCCGATTCAGTTAAGTTACATTTTGAAAAATTCAGAACAATTACTAGCTACATTTTAGAGGACTATTTTAGACTACTGGACTATGCACTAAATAAAATTAAAATATATAATCCTTAAAAGAAGAGCAGCCAAGCTCATCAAACTACTCATCAAACAGCCTCTAATAAGGAAATCAGAGCATGGCATATTTTGTGGCTCCCCTGGCTGCCCAATGGGTTAAATGCGGAGAAAGAATTTCACTCTGTTCACACTGTGTGCTGTGGTGTGTTCACTTCTGACAAAAATTGTCACTTCATTTCAAATACAAAGGTTTTTGGTAAAGCCTGGGTGGACTAATACACCAACATGATGAGATGTGATCATTATTTCAGTATTACTGAACTCTTTGAGGGCAGATTGTACTTCTATGTTTCAGTAGCAGAGTGATTCTGAGTTCTCATAATGTTGCACATACTTTGTTTTAGTACCCAATTGATAGTCACATTTCCAAAATAGAAAAAGTGATAATTTTCTCATTTAGGAAAATAGACATAAATAAAAACTATAAAAATGTATTCTGTACAGTTTAAAAGGCCTGTGCCAACTCACAAAACAAAAAGTCACGAGTCTATAGATTTTATGAAGGGCCATCGCGAGTTCAGAAGAGAAACAGAGAGCTGAAGTAGAAACAGAGAGCTGAAGTAGGTCATGAGAGATAAAAAGATATTCTGAAATTCTTTCCATTTATTCCATAAATTTATGCCAAATCAAGGTGATCCTTTTTATGCTACTGAACACATTTACGACAGTTTATTCAGTATTCAGCCACTGATACTTTTTCAAAGTGTTCTCTATTTTGAAATAGTGCACAGATCACTTTTCAGTATTTTGTGAGGAACCTGGGTTTCAGTGTTTGCAGATTTGTCTTCCCAACAAGCAGTGTGAACTAAAAATTTGTGAATATTGTACAGATCTGAGGGTTCTTGTTACTGGAGCCAGACGGTTGGAAATAGGGTCAAAGACTGAAACTGCTTCACCAGTAATGGACACACATCCTGTTGTTGTGCTACACAGACACAACATTCTTTTTAGGTCTTGGAAAGTCAAACTATTTGTCGCAAGTGGCACCACTATTGGTCATACTAAAAAAAAGTCCACGCTCATATACAAAAAAAAGTAAATGAAGTGCCCTTAGTGTTACGCACGAATACAGCATAAACAATGAGAACGATTTTCTCTGCATTTAACCCATTCTCCAGGTCGAAGCAGTGTGCAGCCACCAATGAGGTGCGCCTGAGGAGCAGTGTTTGGGGACCTTACTCAAGGGCACTTCAGTGGTGCCACTAGCAGTCCTGGGATTCAAACACATGACCTTCTGATCGCAGGTGCAACTCCCTAACCACTAGACTACCAGCTGCCCCCAAGTAGTGCCTGGAATAAGAGTTCAAGACAATATTTGAAAGGGGAATCATAACTGAAAGTGGCCTGTGGGTCTCAATGTGGTTCTAAGTCCTGCTTCTAGAGTATCACTGCCCTACATTGCAAAGTTTTTGCCTGCTCCAATACACTTTATTCCCTTGTTCGTTAATTCAATAGTTGAATCAGGTGTGTGGGGAACAGGAGAAACTGTAAAATGTGCAAGGCAGAGGTAATCCAGGAGCAGATCTCAGAACCACTGATCTAGTTCATCTGAGGGCTGTCCAGACGTTTGTTCCCTGTATCTTACTCTCATCTTTCGACAAAACATTCAATCATGTCTCCACTGATTATTTAAGCATTTGGAGAACACACACAAATAGACGTATGCTCCCAGGGTCTAATATATTTTGCAATCGGTCTATCTTTAGCCACATGCGTGACATGCAAAGTCTGTCCCATAGCTGGATGGGTGTGTTTGAGCCAGGTCTATCCCAATAAGCTCCCCCCAGTAAATTCAGAAGAAGTGCATTAGCACATTTCTGACGTACTGAGCCAACTCTTAGGTCTGGGGAACTCATAACAATCATGTTTAATGACAAAAAAACCCTGCAGGATCATTCAGAGGCCAGGAGTCACTCGACACAGTACGCTGTGAAACCAATTCAAAGAGACAGATGATCACACAAGAAAGATCTTTTATCTTTTACAGTAATACTGTACATGCGTTAATGCCACATAGCAGAAGATCCTGGAAGAGTGCGCTCTTGTATCGTGACACGCTCTGACACCGAGATCAGAGCACACAGTGCTACGTTTTTGCGGCACTTTTTGTGGTTTAATCTGCAAAGCCTCACAAGTCCTGCAGATTTCCCAGCTCCTCGCAGGAAATATCTTTTAAGAAAAAGTTCAAAAGATCTCCTCTTGGACAGGGTATGAAAAACACACTAAAATGAATAATGTTCAAGGAGTGTGGAGTCTGACAGAAACGCTATAGAGGAGGAATTGCTTACTGGAATCAAAGGTGGGACTAAAGGCACTGATAATCATGCTGGCTGAAAGTAGGGAGAATGTGAACATGTGTGGAGCCACAAACAAACAGAAGGAACTTCCAGATCCTGCAGATTAACCCTTTAGACTATATGTTTAGAGATGCTTTTGTTTTATGAGAATATTAAAATGGACCTTTGTAATGAATTTGAATATTGTCACTGCTGGAATTGTTTGTGCAGTACATACTTTTGTTATGCGGTGAGCAATTCATTACTTATGCGTTGAATTTACATTCCATGTCAACAGATTGAAGTCTGCCAACTTTTTCTGATTGTTGTGTTGGCAAACAAGAAAAAAACATGGAAAAGTGTTTCATCAATTCAAGGCTGTACATACAACTTTTCAAATTTCAGTTATAATAAAATGCAAAATTGCTTCGTTGGGAGTCAAATTTGAATCAATAAGTCAACATCAAAGTATTCTAAATGCATAACTCTATAAGCTAAAATGAGAGTAAAACATTGCTTAGTTATCCTGTCTGTGAGAGTGTATATGGTGAAGTCTTTCTTTGAGATGAAAAAACAGTCAAATTCTTTAACAGACAAATAAGAGAGCTGCTAAAATACTGCTTGAAAGGTTCAGCCCCTAGTCTTAACACACTGGTACCTTTATGAGTAGAGAAAACAGAGCGAAGGCCAGGTTCGTGACCAGACGCTCGTGACAGCGATCACACAGACCCCATCTATACCAGCAGGCCATTTCCATTTTACAATATTTTCTCTAAAAACCTATCAGCCTCCATATGCGGTTGTCCATCCAGGTCCGCAAACGTTGAGGTGGTGGGCAAGCAACTAATGAGCATGGTTTGGGAATGGTCTTGAGAGAGAAAAAAAGGGGGCATACAGGGCATGGAAAAGGGTCCAACCTTGTACATCTGCTGGGCCTTAATAGCTTGGGAACAGTGTATGGAGTGGATCCTGTATAACTTCTAAAGACCAGCCCCACTGTTTTCAGAAGGACTTGTGGACATGTATAAAAGCCTTATACAAGGTGCCAGTAACGCTGACCTTCGACCTTGCTGGAATGTGGGTGTACTGGGGTCTGCGTGTGAGCACCCCGTGTTCTGTTGCCCCTTTAGCCCAAGGGGGCGACCTCAGCCATGTGCTTGTGTTAAAAAAAAGGCCTCACAAACGCACCGAGAGGTCATTACCAAAACCCCGGGCACTCTAATACTGTACACGACAGGAAAGAGTGCGGGGTGTTTTAATTCCCACGTGAAAGAAACACCTTATTAAGCTCACTCCAGATGTCTAGCCAAGACCCCTTTAAAGCCCCTGTGTAAAGATGAGCTTTCGGATTCCTCACCTCTTGAATCCCCAACTGGCTGGCATTCTGAACTTTCCAGCCTTACAGCCGCCCAACAACACAAATGAAACCCAGGAGTAGATAACCGATGGTTGTACAACTTTTACATAGAAATGATGGCTGTGGAATGTGTTATTGAAACTGTAAGGCCAAACTGCAGAGGTCCATCAAAACCTTTAAATGAGAATTCCAGTGCGCACAAGGCCACTCGGCCTTATTATTAAAACCAGACACTTATTTATACGTTCTCCATCTCCTTAATCTGTCTTCTTCAGTATCTGTTAGGTTTAAGAAGCAAAAAACAACAATGAACGAAACACTACATTTATAAGTCGCAGTTATGGCTGCTGATGACAAAAGCGTGGTTTAATTTGATATCTATCATTTCTGATTTGTGGCTCATTAGGAAAAAAACAGTAATTCTGTCAAAAGTCTGCGCTTGTGTTCATAAGTAGAAGAGGGGATATTTTACGGTGCTTTAAATTTGAGGTATATTTTTCCAGCTTTGTAGAAAGAAAAACTATTCATTTCATTTTTGCCATGTATTGCCAGTTCCTGACATTGAAATAAATGGAAAAAAGTCAGAAGTGCAGACTCCAAAAGGTTGACACAGAATGTAAATGCAATTATTCAATGATTTCATTTGACGAACGTAACAAAACGAGCAGTTTCTCTTAAAGGTGAATCAGCTTGAGGGTCCAGAAATGTCTCTTTTCCAGGTTAAAAAAGAAGGCTGCTGTAATGTCTCCCAGCAGCTTCAGGTCAGGGGTGGAGGCGTTACTCCTGAGGTCAGACAGAGAGCACAGACATTGCATTTGGAGAACATTTGCCCTCACATTTTTACCTCACTTTCTCTTCTAACAATTCTTCTTTGGCAAAGAGAAAAAAAATATTTGCTTTGATCGCGACTCAACTGTTCTTTTCAAAGGCAGTGTATCTTTTTTCAAGTGCTCACCCAGAGGTAGGGAAGACATGAGAATGGCAGGCGGGCAACAGAGAGGCTGCGTGTACAAGAACGTAACAGGTGGGACGCATTCTCATTTATCTGCATGGAAAAGTGTGCCAGTTGTTTGCGGAGTGTTTATGCATCTCTGCAATGCTTTTGTTTATTATAAGCAGTACAATTTGGTGAGCTCTTGCATGTGTGTTGATCAACTGGATCACACGCATATGAATCAGGAGCAATATTCTTCACATCACTGACAACACACTACAAGTGCAAGGTATGATTTATGAGCATTATATTATACTTAAAAAAATACATTGAAACTATTCACTGATAAATGTTGAGAAATAAAAACTGTGCATCAGATAAACTATTGTCAGTGACATTAAAGCAGTTTGTGGCTCCATACATGTTTACATTCTCCCTATTTACAGCCAGCATCACTGCCCTAAGAATACCATGAATCTTCACGTTTTTTATTCTTCTACATCATTTGAACACAGCAGCTGCCAGTTAGAGAGTGCGAAACTTTCATGATGAAGGAAGAAATAGAAATGCTCTAAAATTCCTGGTGTAACTGTGCCGCACATGGTGAATCATACACAGCAGTTTTTAAACACTTGAGCGTTACTACTGGACTGACCATTATCCACCAACCACAAATATTCAACCAGCTGAAACTATTCACTGATAAAAGGTTGACCAATGAAAACTGTGAATCATCAAATAAACTATTATCAGTGACTTTGCTTCAGTAAAGCAGACCAACAGTTTTTATGTGTCTAATAACGGACTGAAAGTAGACATTGTGTTTAAAATCTCCAGCAGTACTGCTGTGTAATAATCATTCTGTGCAGGACACACACACACACACACACACACACACACACACACACACACACACACACCAACATGACAATACCATATCAATATCACTGCTGGGTGAGAATGATCCACACAAATTATACTCACTGGTGCTCCTGTGGGAATCCTGGCCATTGATGAATGGAGGCTAATAAATAATGCAGAGAAATAGATGGACAAGAGTCTGTAATTGTAAACTGCAAAGTGCACCTACATATATGGTAAGTGGAACTGATCAAATGTATAATGAGTGCAGATGAGTGACACAAGCGAAAGACTGTATATGTGTTTGTGTGTCTGTGGTATATGTGGTAAATGTATGACTGTGAGTGTGTGGCCAGAAGTCTCAGTGTGTGTGATTGTATATATGTGTAGAAATGTGTGAGTATATGTTTGTGTGTGTGTGTGTGTGTGTGTGTGTGTGTGTGTGTGTGTGTGTGTTACAGGCCTGTCCATAGACTAAGTGTTTTAACTCCCTCTGAAGGACAATTAGCAGAGATCCTGCTCTGTCGTGCTGGCAGCCATATAAAACTCTTTGTGGACCCACACTGACTGTGTGACCCTCACATAACATCCACACTCCACTGTTTTCTGCAAAAACACACAAACGGCCATGCATAAAATCACTTGGTATGACATTTTTTGAGGCCCAGATCATACACCCCCCCTCTCTCTTTCTCTGTCTCACTCTCTTTCTTTCTCTTTCTCTCTCCCTCTCTCTCTATCCCTGCTCCATCTCCCACCGAATTAGTGTTATTTCATCCCATTCTCGAAACAGTGGCTAAATAAACATGGCCACCGCCTCCAGGGGCCTGTTTGGCCAGAGCCACCCGTGATGCTGCCCTGCTCTCGCCCAGTGGCTGTTGACAGAGCCGGGTGAAGAGGGGAGAGAGAACTGGGCCTGCTCTGTGTGCCCCAGTGTTGGGATGGTGAAGGTTTCAGAGAGAGACTGACGATTGAGCCTGGTGTTTTCACTGTAACCTCTCCTTAATTTGAGAAAATATGTTTCGCAGTGGGAGGAATGTTCCAGGGCTCAGCGCAGGCTAATCAGTGTGTCAAACTAATTCCGGCCTAAAAATACAAAGCACCGAGACCTCTCACGTTGACTTGAGTCAATACAGCAGGTCTATGGGGCCAACGCAGGGCCAAAAAGGCCCTGAAGGTTCTATTGCTGTTTATCCTGATCCAATTTATACATGTTATTTTTCTTTTCTCTCTCTCTCTCTCTCTCTCTCTCTCTCTCTCTCTCTCTCTAACTAGCAGAAAAATGACTTCTGCCTTAAGCCTTTTATCTAAGGGGAAAAAATGTGCCATTTATATGATTTCCATGCCTCATTTCTCTGGTTTTGAAACTTTGAAACTTTTAAAAATGAATGCTGCCATAAATGTTGAAGAGCAGAGCTTCTCCTCAGATCCTCGGAGGCTGGACTCATGCCCTGCTATTGTGCTGAGACGCACTACGAGCCCGGCAGTTCAACCATAATTATAGACTGGCCTGAGCTTCAACCCGGGGCTACAAAAGAGCCAAGCCTGTATATCTGCTCTGCACTTTAGGAGCGATCGTTTGCACAGTCCCTCAGTTCTGATCGGAAAAGCAAAGGATGGATCTTTCTGGACTCATCAGCCAGAGGAGCAGCACGGCAGAGAGACGCTGTCTGTGCTTTATTGAAGTGATGGATTATGTGGACCATGAACAATAAATCTGCTTTGATTTGTGGATATAAACCCTTTCGCTCTCGAGTCTTTTAAACTGTGTTAAACTGGTGGAGACTCTGTACTGGCTGCCTCAGTTCAACTTCTCTGAAGATTGTTTACACGCATCTCTAAACTGATACATTAAGCAAAATACAATGTAGACCTGAGCTTTATTGTAGTGTAAGGTCACTTTCACGTTTAGAGGAGCACCACTTAATCCTAGCACATCCCAGTGAATGATGAAAAGTGACAGTACTGCAAGGTGATCATCTGATAATAAGACTTAAGACTAATTGGAATGAAAAAGTTTGACTCCTCACTTCCAATGATGTCCAATCAGTCAAGTCAGAAAGCTGAGGGTAAACACATATTGTGCTTTTTTGCAAATTATTGTAAATACTGGTTTGGCTTCAAATAAAAATCTAGTCATAAAAAAGTCATTCTGGGAGGCCATGAACTTTAAACCCCATTTCGTTCCAGCAACTGCTCCTAAAGGCTTATTGCTTACTTCCAGTGGCAAATTGGATCAAGCATCATAACAATCAAAGATTCCATGAACTAACTATTACTTTTTGGTATGTTTTAACATAATTGAATTCAATAGTTGTTATATAATAGTTTTGAACACGGAACGATTCTGAAATGATCTATATAGACGTATAGTATAGGGTTTAGTAACTCCTATGCTAAAGGGCTTAAAGGGGTAACACTGATTCCTCTTTTGCCCTACTGCCCTCTGCATGCTATCATGTCTCATCCTCTTCCTCTTGCTGTGCTCTGACAGCCCTGCTGCGTAGGTATGAGAGTGGACTTAATAGGGCAGACCTTTTCACCCATCATTGGCTCATCTCTTCCAAACAATGAGCATTCAACAGTTCACATTAAACCCCTTTCATAACTATAAGGAAATAACTCTCAGGGTTATCTCCCTTATTGTTTCTTGCTCTCTCTCTCTCTCTTGGCTTTACTGTATTGCTTTAAACCTCTCTTTCTCTCAAAGACCCCACCAAGCTCTCCATTCTGACATTCTCTGGGGATTAGCTGGCTGAAGTGATCTGATAGCTGATTGGTTGACCCCACAGTGGGGGACGGGAGAGCAGAGGAAGTGAGCTTGGTCAGGAGGGCATTGCCGCCCTGCAGAGTTCAGACACAATCCTATTAGCCTTTGACTGCCCCTCTCACAATACATTTCACATAGTTTGTCCTCTGACTGTCTGCTTCTTGCTCACTTTTTTTCTCCCTTAAGTACTTTTCAGAACAGGATTAGTTTAACATGGGGAGATGGGGTAGTGTAATTTTACAACAAGACTTTTATAACATTTATGACAGACTGGCATGGGATAAATCAGATGGCTACTCAGTTCACTGTTGTCACACCAAAATGTTCAGTGTGCAATATGATGATCTGCTCACCTGCTGTCCAAATTAATCATCAATTTAATTCATCTACCTGGCTGTCTTCAGGGAACCCAATGTCATTAGTGTGGGAGTATTACAGCCAATAGTCAACTCCACACCTTTTTTTTCATTTTACACGTTTTTACGTTTAGAGTCATACACTTTATGAAGGACGGTATGTCTCAGCTTAATTTGAGCCACAGATAATATAAGTAAAAGCTTCTTCAAGTGCATATCCTACTTAAGATCTATATTTTCATATGACATAAGGGGATATTTATCAACATGGCAATTCCCATAGGATTAAATAACCTGGACTTATTTCTGTGGTTCTGTTTGTAGTGGGAAAAAGGTGTTGGAATCTCAGATGTGGGAGCCCATTCATAATTTTTTTTTTAAAAATAAGGAGCCTGTTTAAAATTCATGAAAATTACTGACATGCCCGGATGTGCATAGGACTCAAATCACTGAGAAACACTGCATAATTGTATTAACCCACCTCTCCATGTAAAACTACACCCATCAAAATACTGTGCAACACATAGAGATAGACACAGAAACAAGAACAGAAGGTCATGTAGTCAGAACAAGGGGGAGAGATAGAAGTAGGTGAGAAGAAAAGCATAGCAGCTACATCCGCACACACTGAAAAAGGCAGAAAGGATTCGCTCGATTCTCTATTACACACTTATGGCACTTGTTGAACAGTATTTCCTTTCCAATCGGGCTGGGAGATGTAGAATTTTCTTTTTCTCTTACATACCTCTTGGATCCAATAAAAACACTGGCAGCATGACCAGCCTAATTTGATACTTGATAAGTAAATGATAGACTGGTGGGGATTTGAGGTTAATATTCTCGTACTTTACTAAGCAGATTTTGCCAGTTCAAGAGGCTTATGGTGCTCTCCACCAACATATACTTGTCAAATTAAGTGCACAGTCAGGATTCAACTCTTCAAATGAACATAATGATTGGATGAAACCAGGTGCTTAATTGGTTGCTTGGAACATTAGGACCCCTGTAGGACCTGTGGATTTGGCGTCTGTTCTAAACGCCTGACGGATAGCTAATTAGGCTCTAGAAGAACTGTTACTAAAGAGCTCAGGTGGGAAAACAGACAGATCCCCAAGAAGGACTGCTAATGAGCTTTCAGTCCAGACATGACTAGGCTCGGCTGCATTGATTTATTTCAGAGCAAACACAGGTGAGGGTGAAATTTGAAATGTGAGTGCAAAAACACACTGTTGAACAATCTCCACAGTGGATAAACGACACGGACCATTTGTTCTAACCTTGTTGCGACACAACAACAACCACAACAGGGCCCGGAGAGCTATTTTGAAAAGCTCCGCAGAGGACATGGAGAGAAATACGAGGACTCCCGCAGGTGCCTGGATTTTGTTCGGAATCTCTCTTTTAGGCAGCCAAAGGAAAAGTTAGCAAAGAATTCTGTGGTTTAAAGATGCACCAATCCCAGACTGCACCAATATCTATCACACAGTGTTACCAAGTATCGAACCAATCCTATTACATAGAAGCAAAGTATATAAACACAACCATAAGATAGAACCATAAGATTATGGTTCTGAAATGTGACTGGCTGATCCACAATAAAGGTCCTTTAGTTCAAAGAATTTCCTAGTAATGTAGGTTCTTTTTTGTGAAGCCTTTTGAAACCATGGACAGGTTCTTCACACTCGCAAACCTTTTTCAAACACTGTCCTTTAGGGGTACAATCTATGGCAAATTTTGGCATCACTTAAAGCTGTTCAACCCATTATGAACAGTTATGATGTACACATAACTATTCTGTAATCATGCAATGGTGCTAGAAACTACTGTGTTGTGAAATAATCTTTAGTGGTTATGTTGTTTGTAAAGTTGATTGACTTCATGTGATTCTTAACTGCATACAGTTTATGTATGAATGGTAAAATGATAGTAATGCACGGTCAGCGATTACTACCGGCTTTAAAATTAAATTAAAGGTAACGTAATGTACATAGTCCTACACCACCATTCCTTTCATACTATTGTAGAATGTTTATAAAAGACTACCATTACAATTTGAATTCATCGTAATTAATGGAACTAACTTTTTTATTTGACTCGTTAAAAAGGGCCAGTGTTTGTGCTCAACTCCAGTAGATCAGATCAGTATATCACTACTAGGATTACAGGACAGGATCAGGCAAACCCCACACGGCTTTGCATTTGAAGACTCAAAACCACGGTCAACTGCTGGCAAGCAGCGGATGCCAACTGGAGGGGAAGAAAGTCCAGAGTGCTGAAAAGATGGCACCGATTGCCATCTGACCTTCATCTCGTGTTGCTTCAAGGGGTTGTGCTTTACTGTACCACATAAGCTGGTCCATTCATTCATTTTTTCTTCTCGCTATCTGTCTTTTCCTTCACACTCCCTGTCCTGAGCAATGATTCACCCATGTTCTCTCACAAGTTTCTATCCTGCAATCTTTGCTCGCTGCAGGCACCAGTGGGGGTAACAGGTTTCCACCAGGTAACCTTATCGGACAGTTGCCCCATTCAGCAAGCGCATCTTGTGGCCCTACCCAAGAGGACGAAAGAAAGAAGGAAAGAAGAGTTTGGTATTCCTCTGTCCATGTTCTTTTTTTTTGGTCAATAGTCTTCCTTTCAAAGGGTGTTATTTTTTGACTGGGACCCCTTCCAAATTGTAGTCAATCTGTGTGCTGGATCTCTAGGGTTGAAGGGTGTAATCTGGAAATGGTTGAGGGTCAGGTGGGTTGACTGGGGGAAGGGGGGAGGAGGGGGGCTGACAGATGAGACTGTAGAAAGAGAGGTAGAGAGGGGCAGGTGAATCCGGGTGCAAAGTTAACATGGAGGGCAGACGTTACCTCATCTATAGAACGATAAACAGCCAAGGGCCTTGCTTTTCTCCACGTACAACCCGACAAGCCTTCTAATGAAACAGCCTGATGAAATAGTTACAGTGGTGGCTTCCAAGCAGGGTGCCGCGATGACTGGCCAAGGGTGCCGCAAAATCTCGAGGCTATTCGTTCCATTGCAAACATATTGACTTGAAATTGTTCCTACTGTAGCTGGTATAAGATCTTTACATTGTGTGGAGCTTCTTTGACCAAGGTTTTCACACTCATACATCTTGTTTAATGACCACTGAAATGTTCTTCAGACATCCAAGTCATCAGCGTAAGTTTAAAAGCTGAGCTAGCTGCACCACACTGGAACTCATACCTATAAAGAAAACCACACAAAGGGAGTAGTATACTGTGTAATCTCAAAGTTGTCTTAGGGTACACTCTCCCTGCCAGTAGTTTAATATTACATACTTATTTCATATTAAATGATTGAATAATTGAAGCAGTTCAAAAAGGGAAATACAGTCCACAATATCATGTGTATGTGTTTCTGGTTAAGCTCAGTTGACAAGCTTCTTGTTGGCTGCTTTACACAAAACCAAGTTGCCAAGTTACTCATTACTGCAATAGTCAGGTTTCAAGAATATTGTAGGGAACACTGTCGGTATGTTGTGAGCGTCTTCTCATTGGAAATCTGTTCTTTTTTTGAAGTTCTTTCATAATGTCTTTACATTTATCATAAATAATAGTAACGTCAAGTTCAACTGAAGTAGGAAATAAACTCTGAAACTTTAGCAACACTTGAATATTTTAGTCACTTTCAAGTTTCATGTTAACTGTGTGCAGATGATCTATTTAGGGACTTTGAAGTGGCATGAAAAAAACATTTTGTATTGATAACACATGAGATGTTAACAGAGTCATGCACAGTGTTTTAGGCCTAGAGGGCCATCTGTCCATTTCTCAATAGAATAGTAATTATAACAGGCCTGTTTAATGTACCTGCTTAGTGTGCTGCTGCTGCTGCTGTCAAACACATTGAGTTTTTAATTTTTTGTGTGCGTGCGCTTGTGTGTGTGTGTTTGTGTGTCCAACACAGCAAGTGGTAGAGCTGTCCAGCTGTGTGCTGAGCCAGAAATGAACACTCCAATTGTTTTTTCGTCCTGTTGCTGCACCGCCTCTCTACTCGCTCTGCCGCTCTGCTGATGGATCTAGCAGATGGGCGACCGAGAGTACAAAAGCACTGTCTCTCTCGCTGTCTCTCTCTCTCTCTGTCTCTCTGTCCCACTCTCTCTCTCTCTGTCTCGCTCTCTCTCTCTGTCTCTCTCTCTCTCTCTCTCTCTCTCTGTCTCTCTCTCTCTGTCTCTCTCTCTCTCAGTCTCTCTCTGTCCCTCTCTCTCAGTCTCTCTCTCTCTCTCTCTCTCTCTCAGTCTCTCTCTCAGTCTCTCTGTGTCCCTTTGTCTCTTTTTCTCTCTCTCCTGTCTTTGTTTTGTTTATTTGTTTGCTTCTTTCTTTCATTTTTACACACACACACGCATAGACACACTCACATTCACACACACATACACACACACACACACACACACGCACACATACATTTGTAATGCAACTCTGCCACAGATTTAGTGAACTACAAACTATTTGAAAAATGTGAAAGACTTCTGGTGGTTCCCTCTCTGAACATTTGTATAATGCCACCCTGAAGCTGGCAGAAAGTCTTGACGGCTCCTATACAGTCAGTGCATTGAATCCACTTTGTCACATTCACCTCCCTAAAAGAAGAGAAAAGAGAAAGAAAACCTGCGTGGCTCGGGATCCTAACAAGAAACACAGCGTCAGAGCGCAGCGGGAGACCTGCACGGTGCTGCTCTGTTGTGTCATTGTGCTTTAATGCATCAACCCCTCTGTGACCTTGTCTTACACAGAAAAAAATATCACCCTCTCTGGTTTCTGTTACATGCATATAAACACATATATTATTGCATATTATTTTTGTTTATGAGTATTTATATATACACTGATTGCACCATAAAAATAATTGTAAATATACATTGGGCCACATTTCACATGATTATGTAAAATAATTGGCAAAAAAAAAACCTAAAATCAAAGCAACATTTAATAAACTTGCATATCTGTGTTGGCGAATGTGTGTGTCACAGTGCATTAACTTGCTTTTTCCAGACAGCAAACAGAAGTCCTGCCACTGGCATGACGGGCGGTGCTAGGGGGAATATGTGGAGACAGATACAGTAGGGGACAGACACACTGCAGGAAGCCAGCAGGTAGTGAGTGAGAGAAAGAGATAAAAGAAAACAAAGACGAAAAGAGGGGGCACAAAAGCGCAGGGGTCAACGGGCGAGCAAGAGAAAGCGAGAGGAGATGAATGAACAGTGGAGAGGCGTCTGGGGTCTCTGCAACCTTGAGAAGCTTTCTGTCTCCACGCCCAATTAAGGGCACGCAGATAAACCCGAAAAAAGGAGAGAGGGAGGAGAAGAAAAGAGAAGAAGAGGA
This sequence comes from Brachypetersius altus, assembly GCA_037974465.1. Lineage (NCBI taxonomy): Eukaryota > Metazoa > Chordata > Actinopteri > Characiformes > Alestidae > Brachypetersius > Brachypetersius altus. The sequence goes on from JBBPDB010000011.1 coordinate 11,249,794, forward strand.
AGGATCTTTTTACAGGCTGGAGACAGTTTTTATCTGCTAACTACCCCACTTTCAGGAGCTGCCCCATTGGCCACTGGGCTCTCCCTCTCTTTCACGCTCTCTCTCTCTCTCTGCTTTTCCTCTCTCTCTCTCTCTCTCTCTCTTCTTTCTCCCCATGCCCAATGTCCTCCTCTGGTTGGTGTCTGGTTACTCTTAAAAAGGCAAACGGTGGAGGACAAGGCCGAAAGGGCTCGCAACATAATGTGGCCACTTAAACTCTGCAAAAAAAGGAGAGTGACACAAGAGACATGGGGACCTCTACCCCACCTCTAGCGTTCTCGCTCTGTCTTTTTTTTTTTTCCTTTTTGACCTCCCTCGGCCCCACTCCTCCTCCCTCAGTTCACTCCCGGTGTTTCTGCGCTGCCTTTCCACTCAGTAGCCTGTAATGGGCAGTAATTATGGTTAATCCTGAGGGTGATCTCGCCGATAGCTGGAAGCTGTTAGTAAAGCTCTGGGCTGCTCTCATGAGGTGATCCAGCTTGAATGGGCTAAGTGATAATAAAAGTGACAGCAGTTTATCAACACTACATAAATGATGAGATGAAATGCGTTTACTTGATTCAAATGTGAACCTTTTACAAGTGTACATTTGTGTCTTTTGGTTTACTCACCATTGCCAGTAATTGCGTTGAAATAACACACAAAGTGATGTAGACATGCAGATTCAGAGCATTCAGTTTAAAATATTGCATTTTTCAGAGTCGTTCTTCAGAAAACTGAACACAAAAAGACACCAAAATCTGAAAAGAAATTGCGAGTTCTGGTGATGCCATAGCTGTTTGTGGCCGCGAGCCCAATGCAGCATAATTGACTGTTACAGACTGTTACATCAGTCTGTTAGCTGATGTAACATAATTGGCAGCAATGTACACTGTCCAAATACTTCAGTAGCGGTTCAAAAATAAGCAATTGCGTCTCACATGACATGAAGGAAACACATGCTATCTCCTCTCAGACTTGCAAGCAATGTGGGTGGATGAGGCAGTGGGTGGATGAGCTGGCAATGACTACACTGGGGCAGAATAACCCTTTTAGGACTAGTATCTTTGTCAACTTCATAACAACACCATAACTACTCATTTTAAGCAGTTACTGATCATTTATTGTAGCTGCTTAATAATTTATAGAACCTACTAAATAACTCAAAGTACACTATATAGACAAAAGTATTGGGACACAGTGAAGGCCAATCTTAATGCTTCAGCATGTCAGGGCCAGTTTGGGGAAGGCCCTTTTCTATTTCAGCATGTCTGTGCCCCAGTGCACAAAGCAAGCTCCATAAAGACATGGTCGGATGAGTTCAGTGTGGAAGAACTTGACTGGCCGCACAGAGCCCTGACCTCAACCCCATCTATACATTTGGGATGAACTAGAATGGAGATTGCGAGCCAGGCCTTCTCATCCAGCATCACTGCCTGACCTCATTAATGCACTACAGAATGAATGGGCACAAATTCCCACAGGAAAGCCTTCTAAGAGGTGCGGAGGCTGTTATAGCTGCAAGGGGGACCAACTCCATATTAAAGTCTTTGTATCTGAATGCAGTCATTAAAGTCCCTGTTGGTGTAAAAGTCAAGCGTCCCTTTTGACAATATAGTGTACTTGATTAACAATTTGTAAAATTGACTGAATATGTTTACTTATGCCATTACACTGTAAAGTTTTATTACACCGATTGTATTATTATAGTGTAAAACTTTATAATTCTTATGTAAAGCCTGCCTGTGTGTACAGTCATACACATCAGAAAGGACCACTGTGTCCAGCAGCACTTGCATCATGAACAAAGTAGCTGCGAGATAATTAATAGCAGTTATGGAATAATTTATGGTTCTTAGTTAATAATGTGTAGTGCTTACTTTATAAACCACCGTATTTTCTCGGCAATCAGTTTTAAGATTAATAACGGAACAATACACTAGCAGTGTACGTGTACAGATTTCTCTGTTAATCATAGCAAAATAATAACATACAATTGAAGAGGCTTAAAGCATATGCCTAAAACTCAGAAAAGAAACACTTAATCTTAAAGTGACCACAACTTATGAACCTTTCTCTTTAAAGTGCAGTCAGCAGTGAGACCTTTTTCATGGTATGTTCCAAAATTCTTTGTCATAAAGAAAAATAAAGCTGTAAAATTAATAGTCCCGAATTTTTCCCGAAGCAGCTGATTGACTGAATAAATAAATCCACATTGTTCCTGTTTATCAGTAAAACTACGTGCTTCTGGTGTGTAAAGCCAAGAGGCTGAGGCAGTGGAATAAACAAGGCAACGTCATCGCCATCTAGTGGTGGTGATGGGGAACAAAGGTGTACTGCACTGCTGCGAAGAGGATTTTATTGCAGGAGAATGAATGGGATGTATAAGGATGAAGCACATCTCTGTTAATGAGGGTGTTTATGGAAGGGCTGAGATTTGATGTGGTGATTTGGTTTGATTGTCCTACCACAATAATTCCAGCTCATTAATGAAATGAAGTAAAACAGGACAAAGGAGTAAGCTGTTCTGTTTATGGACACATATTCCAAAATCATTTTTACTAACAGCTGTTTCTTAAAGCAAATTCAGTCAGAAATAAAAGTAACATTTTAAAGTAGTGGGGGTACATTTAACAGAGTACACTCTGCACTGATTAAGGAGGCATTGTGGGTTTGTGTTTATGAGGTTTAGTGTGTGTGTGTGTGTGTGTGTGTGTGTGTGTGTGTGTGTGTGTGTGTGTGTGTGTGTGTGTGTGTGTGT
>JBBPDB010000011.1:11255674-11266905 GCA_037974465.1 Brachypetersius altus
CTGTCCCCTGTAGTTAGGGAATGGAAGTCGCTTTGGATAAAAGCGTCTGATAAATGCCGTAAATGTAAATGTAAATGGATGACCCTTCCTGAATGCACTACTGAGCGCCATAGGAAATCCTTCTTGCCTGTGAACATTAAACTGTGCAATTCCTCACAAAATACATTCCTTAGTTTTATATTCTTTTTTCTTCTCTTTTCTTTAGTACTTTTCTGAAGCAGTGAAACTGTACAAAAACAAATTCCCCTTGGGGATTAATAAAGTATTCTGATTCTGATTCTGAATATTAAATATCCCAATACTTCAACCGGGTGTGTTAGTACTGCCAAATGATATTTACAAAGTCTATTAAAGTAAAGTCAAAGTAACTAGGTTTCATGGACCTATTGACTCTAATTGAAACATACCTTTACGTTATCAAAGAAACAACAGTGACATAAGAACCGAAAGTTCCTGCAGCCAGCACTTGCTGAGCAGTTATGTTAGTGTTTTCTGTTCTGGTATTTTTATGATGTAAACTACAGCCATGAAACAAAACCACAAAGAGACGCAGCACAGCATTAAATACTTCTCTGCAGTCTCACTCCAATATTATACTTTTCTGTTTCAAATTTCTACTTTACTGGTTTTATGGTTCCTAGTGGCACAACTGTTTAAGCTCCGGTCCTGTCACTGAAAGATCACAAGTTTAGTCCCCATGTGATGCCATGTACTAGAGATGCTAGGTGCCCAAGGGAGGTGGCTAGGATGCCTAAGAGCAAGCCCACTGTCTGTTAGCTGTTCAGAATTGGCATTCAGTCTTCTCACCCAAGTTTCCCTTTTTATTATATTGCAAATATTGAAGCATCACTATGGCTGCTTCCGTTGTTAAAGGCAACACGACATATATGTTGAGACCCTAAAAGTTTTGCACAAATGCATATTGTTGCTGTTAAAAAAACACAAACCTACTTTTTATTATTTTCTTGGAATTAAAATGTTTTGCATTAGCTTAGAATATAAGTAAATACTGCCTTGTTAAACATACCACAGTGATATGCATGAGGAAGACAAGCATATTTTGTATTTTACCATGCACACAGCCCATAAACTGCCCATTTAGTCTACTGCACTAGTTTTGTACATACCCCTTGGATCGGATGTGTACTATTTGCACCTGAATCTGGCACAAAACCGTAAGTGTATGTTTTTTATTATCATGTAATCAAGCTAATGCGTGGTGGCAGATTCATTCTCATTGCTTCCAACTGTCTAGGTTTGACTAGCTACAGAGCAGTCTAGCTTTAAAAAACGGGAAACTCCACATTCTGTAGTGATTAAAAAAAAAGTTATTATGTTTTATCGGCAATCTGTTAGTTACCTGGCACCAATTGTTTTGAATTAATACATTTGTGAGTAGAGCATAGAAAGGTTCATTATTTGGTAACTACCATGAAACTATAACTATATTTGGTAACTACTATGGTAACTATAATATTTGGGAGTTAGAATAGAGTTATGAAAGTGAAGGTAAAAAGTGTAAACCCCGAACAAGCTCTTGGAGTTCTTGAGGTTAAATCAGATGACGTGTATCATCACAATAATTAGGCTTAATCTGTACTGAATAAGTGCCCGTGATGTAGCAGCCATTTTAGCTTAAATATGTCAATTAAATCAATTACAATAACTTTCTACATCAATAGTGGGTTCTTGCATAATATGTTTTTTGCCACATTTGCCAGACTTTCAGACTGCCAGGCCTTTCCTTTTAAAAAAATATATCTCGGGGGACGCCAGCCTGGTTGGAGAAAGGTTAGATAAACAAATTAAGTATGAATAAAATTAAACCTTAGGTCTAACAAGGCTCCTTTCAAGCCTGTCAAATTTTTCCCCCTCTAAGGGCAATGAGTCAACAACCTGGAGTAACACAGGAGCCATGGCTGAATGTTCCCTCTACATCAGGTCAAGGTAATCACATCAGCAGATGATTCTGATTCAGATCTGGCTGTAGGACAACATGAGGAGGAAAAAACTGCTTTCATTTTGATTCAAGACAAATTCATGAAGAAGCTGTCATGGTAACATTGGACAACAAACATTGAAGTTTGCTGCTACTCTCTGTTCTGTTATTTAGACTATTTTATGCATTGATTTTTTTTTTAGATTTTATTTGCCTCAACAAAATCAGAGGGGGGGGGGCGTCTCCTCACGTGAATTCAAACTGCTTCTGTCCCGAGATTGAACTCAGGCATATTTACAGAGAGATCTGAAGTGAGAGAAGAGGTGAAAATAAGAGTAAAGAGAATGAAGTAGGTGTCAACATGTTACTGAGTTGTATAAACACAGCTAGTAATTGTAGGGTGGGAGGAAAAAGGGTGGGGCAAGGAAAGAGAGAAAGAGAGAATGAGAGAGATGTGTTGATAATATGCTATATGAAAAGACATTGTGGAGAAAGAGAGCCGTGCATAGAGAAAGCGAAGCTGGGTTCGTGACCTCTTTCGGCTGCTCAGCGCTCCTCTGGTACTCACCCCACTGCACTGCCTGATGAAGGTGTGTTGCATTTATGCATACACTTCCTCAGACACACACTTACGCACACAGAAGCTCTTTTATGCAGCAGCGAATGGAGCCGTTGTGTGACAGCTGTATCCAACTAGAGCCCATCTAGGCCTTCTGTTTTACATTGCAGTACAGAGAGGGTGGAGGGGCTGCAGACTGAATACTGGACATCACCCAAATCAAACACCCAGAGACACACACACAAGGGTACAACAGTAGCATAGGGCAACCCTCCTCTCTCTCTCACTCTCTTACTCACTCACTCTGTCTCTCTCTCTCTCTCTCTGTCTCTCGCCACACATTCTAAAACTCACAGTTTTAGAGTTCCTTATACAGTATTTGGGTTATTCTTAAAATAAATCAACTAAACTAAACTAACTAAAACAAATGAACTAAAGCTAGCTCTTTGAATACATATGACTCCATCTAACCATGGCCAAACGCTTTTAAAAGTATCTTCAAGTGTCAAGCTCATTTTTTATACATTTTAGGGCAACTGTTTACAGCACAGCAATAACTGTCTCATGCACTGGAATATTCATATGCCTGAGGTTAACCAAGAACCAGAGAGTGCTCTATGTGATCATGTGTTCTGACCACAAGAGAGACATGTGGCACATGACTGTGCTGCCAACGTTGAGGTTTTCAGATATGAACACACACCACAATGTATACACCGATCAGCCATAACATTGAAATGATCTGCCTAATATTGTATAGGCCTCCATTACGTCAGGAAAACAATTTTGACATGTTGTGGCATGAACTACGCAAGACCTCTGAATATGTGCCACAATAAATGTCTCCAAGATGTAAACAGAAGAGCCTGTAAGTCCAATAAGTTGCCAGGTCGGGCTTCCATTGATTGTATTAGTTTATCCAGCACATCGCACAGATGCTTGATCAGACTGAGATCTGGGGAATTTGGTGAATATAACAACACCAGAGTGTACAAAGCTGTCACCAGAGCAATAGGTGATGTTTTCAATATTAATCTCCACTGCAACCAAGAATAAAAACAAATGTAATCATTGAATGAGAAGGTGTGTCCAAACTTTTGACTGGTATTGACTTTTTCATATTTTTCATATTTATTGCCTTGGAAAAAAATGAGAACTTGAAACCTGTCTTATCAGATCGTACTTCGCCAAATTGCAAAATGAAGCATGATTTAATTACATAAAAAATATTATTATGTAAATACATTTAAATAGCTGTAGATGACTAGAGTTAAGCAGTTAGCAGTGAGAATTTTCAGAAAACAACTTTGCGTGATCAGCCAAATGTACCTCAAGCATAATCCTCAGACAGTCAACACAGCTGAAGTCTGCAATGAGCCCAGACAGCTCCGTGAGAAAGAAGCCAGACGAGATGACACTAATCTAAGAGACAGACGGCACATCACAGACACCTGACCTCACATTCAGCTTTGGAAAAGTCAAAATCATAACTTTAATAACAGCCCTGGCACGTTAGATCCCTATTTCATTTAACATCAGCGCTCAACATCTCCCTTTAAAACACAAACTCATGCTGCGTTCCATGCCGTCACACGTTCATGAAGGTTCGCCACCGGGGCGCGTAGCGGGTGTTAGTGCTAGCATGTTTTCGGTAGTGATCTCATCTGGGCTGTCTGGCAGTGGCGGGCAGTGTTCGGTGGGCTGTAATGTTTCAGTCTGACCAGAAAGTATGTGAGAGCAGGAGCCATCGCGGTGCTTTTGCTGCCATGGCACTCCACCACAAAACCGCTGTGGCGGCTGCCCAGGGCATAGGAGCCAGCACCCTGGCACAGGCTTCAACCCTGGAGGAGTGTCTCCATGCTGGACGGGCCAAAGTTCCTCTGGGCTTCTGGTGGAGATCTGTTTAGCTTGAACACAAAAATCCCACCTCAAACTGTGTTCCTCACTGCTTCCTAACTACAGTCCTAGAGTGTCCTTGCATATGTTTATGTTTCCCAGCCCTAAAACACCTTATCCAAATAATGAACCCCTTAAAGTCTAGGGAACCAACAGCAGGTTTAAGCTTCCCTTACTCGCTTGGTTGTTGGCTTGAGCACAGTATTTTTAGGAAAAAAAGACCTTTAACTGGTATAGAACTTCTACATCACAACCACATCTCAGTTTTATAGTAGTTACAGAATGATTCATAATAATGATTCAATAATCATTTTTTTCTTCTTATCTTGTGCTCGTTATGTTTTTTCACAATTCATCATTCCTTGTGCAACGCAGGAAAGATTTTCCATGGCATTTGCACTGGAAAGAGAAGCTTCAGCCCAGCCATCCAAAAAGAATGTGGGCTAAATCGAATTTGACTACTGGTTAAAGGAGAGAGTGGGATTATTTAAACATGGCTTCGGTATTATATATTTATTTATCTGTTTGTTTTAAACTTGAGACCGAGACCATAAAGAATGTGAACTGCTCTCCGTGTTTCATGTCCAAAAGGTAGAACTCAACATATCTGTTTTAGAAAAAGCAAAAAAATTGTATGTGATGTTGGAACAATTTTAATTAAAACTGACAAAAACCCACTCTGCTTAGTGATAAATTGTACCGATCTTGTGTAGCAATATTATGTTGAATACTAATTCATGCCATACATTTTACATGCATGCACTATATAATGCGTGTACATTATCATTAAACACTTGCCTAATTGGTCAATATCTGCTATGAAAGAAAACATTTGTGGCCAGAACATGACTGCCACTGCCACTTATAACATTACTTTTGACACATTATTTTCACAAAGGTTACCAAATTGGTAATGGTAGTTTCTGAATTATAAATCAAATTATTAATAACCACAATTAAAGCCCAAGTCTTAATGGGGTTAACTGTGGTGGACAATGTATGAAGTAAAGTAAATGGAAGATCCACCACTGACCTTTCTTTCCCCTCTAGCCCTTGCCTCTGTGTTGCATCACTTTGCCTGTATCTGTTCAAAGCTTTGCAGGTTATTCTCACATGTGGCCAGCACACCTCATCTGCTCGCCGTATGGGGGCCAAGCAAGAGCCTTCAGCCACAGTCAAGCATTTCACCCATCACACACAACACCTCATCGGTCAACACAACTTTGAAGAGATATGACTACGTTTGATGCAGTTTTGATATAACACTGACAGAATAAGGGGGAAAAGGCCTTCTCTTTTTTGATATGCTGAAACTATGCCTATATGTATTATTTCACTGCTGATGCCTTTGCATACAAATTCAAAGAGGAGAAAGATGGATAGTGACACACTGAAAAAGAAACACCAGAGAAACGGTAATCTCTGGACTCTGCTCCAGGACGATGGAAGGGAAAAGGAGGGAGGGTGGAGGAAGTGATGAAAGGATGAACTGAGAGTATCCCCCCCTCCCAACACATTAGCATGTCCTCTCTGTATACGTTCACTCCTGCACACATGAAAGCAATTCTTCCTCTCCTACAGCTCTGTGTGCTGAGGTGAGTCCCGCCCACTCTGTTTCATCTGCACTGAAGGAAAAGCGCAATTCAGCTGTAGTCTTTCATGTCCCCTCATGGTATGGTATGCATAATGCCACTGAGGAAGAACATACAGAGATAGAGCGAGAGAGAGATCGACCAGAGTGCATCCCATCCCACAGAGGGATAGAAGGGAACTGGCGCAACCTTCACTTATGCCAACGGCCCCTATAGCAAAACAGGAAGAATGAAATTTGACTGTAAAGAGAGAAAATTACAAGTATGTACATCCCTACCATCTGTGTCCTGACAATGAACATTTATTTAAACGTCACTTCCCCTAGACTTGCCAATAGAAAATCATTAATCAGAATATGAAGAAGTATAAATGTTATTTAAAGAAAAAAAAATGCACCTGCAAAGCAGCAGTCATTTACATCTATCTCCATTTACATATTCATCGAGGGTATTGTTTTAAAATGTGACTAGTTTTATACATAATTTTTTCAGGACATATTTTGTTGGGTGTGTACTTTACAATTATAAGAAATATCAGAACTGTATTATGATTAATATGTGCTTTATTAGAGAAATACAAATGTTTTTCAATATACATAAGCAGTCACACTACAGTAATCTTTGCTGTGTAGCAGTATAATTTGAAGTTTGAAATGTAAAAATACTCTACTGAGCTGGACTATGAAGTTTTAATCTATTTGGATATTTTGTCACTATTACTGTAAAAAATTCTAATATATGGAGAGAGAGAAAGAGACAGAGAGAGAGAGATGTGGGATATAAAGACCACTGTACCCATGTCAGATTCTGCTGCAGTAGGGTTTATTGGCGTGGGTTGTGCTCTTTGAGTGGAGCATGTGCTTTAAGCCTCTGCGTTCATGGGTTGCCAAGTGCATGTAACCACTTCTGGAGTGAGAACAGGGCCTTTCTTCAATACTTCAGAGACACAACCGCTGATGCAACAGGGAGCCCATAATATGACAAACCCACACGACCACTCAAACGATGGTAAACAAAATTTTGGTGACGGGTAATTTGATGGTGAATGCAATCTTCCAAGATAGGCTCATGGTTTATTATTTATTTATTTTATTTTTATTTTTTTCTTTTCCCATCCAGACACCATATGCTAAGGCACAAAACCAACAGATTCAATTCTGTTTCTGGTTTGTTTTTATTCAGGGCAGGCTGTGAAAACAGGGGGGGATGCGTGGCCTAAAAACTAAAATTGCCCTTTCAAAAAGGCTGGATGGAAATGTGGAATTAACCAGCATAGCATTGGTTTGGGAGCGATGAGGACTGAGGCTAAGAAAGTGGACGAAACTGAGCACTGACGTATACAGAGGAGTTTGCTGCATAAACCATGAAAGGGAGACAAAGCTAAACAAAAACTGTGGCTTGGAGCTGGCTGCATTATATAATGTTTTCTTAGTCAGTGTTCTGCTGATGGAGAGGAGATGTATTGTGACAAAGGTCATGGTTGGGTAAGAAGCACGGTTTGGACAGTTTGGTCTTCAGGTTTTTGACACTTCATCTTGTCTTCTTATGCCAATCATACATTATACATTATCATGACACCTACATACTGTTACTTTATACATTTTTGCATAGTTCACTAGTTTCATGTGGTATTTGTGTCCATTTTAAATTGTATCTTTATAGAAATTAATATATATATATATACATACATATACATATTTATATATATATATTATTATATACACACACACACACAAACACATATATATATATATATATATATGTATATATATATATATATATGCATATATATATGTATATATATGTATATGTTGCATATATTTTTGTTTATACAAAGATAAAACTTTCCAGAATTTGTCCCAGTGGCTACAGTGAAGGAATTCATTTAAACATTTCATTTCACCCTCAAAGTCTAGCAGGGAATGCCTTTGTCGCTTGTATTGTCGTTGAGTGATGTGGCGGCTTGGGTTACTGTTTATTTTACTGTATAATTACAGATTGAGAGGGCAGTGAGCGAAAGAACACAGAAAAGCAAAGGAGCGAGAGAATGAGACAGCAAGAGAGCGAGACAGAGAGAAAGACAGAGAGAGAGAAAGAGAGAGAAAGGAGAGAGAGAGAGAGAGAGAGAGAGAGAGAGAGAGAGAGAGAGAGAGAGAGAGAGAGAGAAAGAAAGATAAAAAATATCCCATTTCCCCTTCTCGACTATCAGTGGAAAACACATGTTCTACAGAGACACCCAAACACTGAGCACTGACAGGGTGGGGACGCGCCATGCAACAGTAACTAATCTCCACATCTCAGACATAAACTTCTCCCTCAAGTGTTCTCCTGCTTTCCATGACCTAGCTGAATGCTGGGTTAGTCCATATTTTTTAGCACAAAGCACGCATGTTCAAATCAGCTCATTGACTCCACTGCCACCACAGGACAGGCTGTACTAAGCATAACAGAGTAAATATATGGAATTACTAGCATGTAAGTAATGCTAATATGCCCTCTATGTATTATGCAAATATTGTCAGAACAATATATGTTTCTAATTGTTCTATTAGTTTTTTACATGATTTCAAAATGCTGAACATTACATGATGAAAATGCCAATATAAAGTTTATAAAATTACTTTTTGAAAGTTATTAAGTTGCACTGAAAGCTGGGAATGCTTCTTCTGTTAAGTAACTGTTTCAGAGATTTCGAGAGGTGTTGTTCAGACAGTGACAATATATATGAAATATATATAAGATATGTAATGCAGTATTCTAAGCTTAAGCCTAAACATAATCTTAACCTCAACCTCAACAACAGAAGAAAGAGTTTTACCTTTTAGCCCTTTTATTTAAGTGCTTTACAAAGTCAGGGCTGTTTTGTTACCTGTTGGTTTTTTTTGTTGTTGTTCTTTTGTCAAATGTAGAAAAACCAACTCGCACGCGCAAACACACGCTCGCTCTCTGTAGACAGGATCCCTGCAGGGTGCCACTGGGTCCGGGGAAACTTCTGGAAACTTGCCTGAGGATTCTGATCGTTGTTGACGGCTCTTTGGAAACACGTAAAGAGAACCATGGCGCACATGCACTTAAACACCTTAAAGGTCTGCACGTTTTTTCTGTTCCACTGCTTTTATGCCTGCCTCGCTCACTCATTTGCTCTGTATTTACTGTAACTTCACAGAGCTTGAAACTTCCTTTCATGTGGCTGCCTGCGTTAGAGGCAGAGAATGGAACCAGACAAAAACTCCAGATTCTTCCAGCGAGGGCCTCAGTCAAGCTGCTGCGACAAAGAAATGTCAGAAATATAAGCCGAAGGTCTAAGGGCCAAAAGGACATTCTCTACATGCACAGATGCTTATGAGTCCAAAAGGTATGTGGGAAGCCGTGGTTGATGTTATATATGTCCGAGTCAAAGGTTTACGACTCATTACAGATCACTGGAGTTTGAGGGTCCAAGACTACGTTCAAGACTTCAAAGTAGTACTTTTACAAATACCAGTCTATTACTTATGGTTGTCTTTTTCTCTCTCTCACTCTCTCACCCTGCAGTCCAGAGGCCAGGCCTGAGTTATTTTGGTTAACCACTTTACCTCAAAGCAGAGGGCTCTGGAGTCAAACAACCCGTTTACTGTTCAGCTGCATGTCTGCATTCAACTCCTGACTTTCAGCCATCTGCACAACAAGAGGCGGCATGGATCCTTTCCTTTTAGCCATGCAGGATGAATATTTGAATTTATTCATCCATGATTTGATTACTTTTCATGCCAGCATGGTAGATCCTAAAACTGTTTTTGAGCTGTATTGGTTTGGTCTGAGGAAGTTTTGCAGTTTAATCTGGGTAACACTGTAACGTAGGACAGATTTATTTGGATCACCCACGTAAGCCTTTCATGATAACTGACACAAACCCATATGGATATTACATTAAGGCTCATTATAGCAAGCATCAGTAGTCACGACCTGGGCTGAAGTGAGTTGATATCAAATCGAACAAATCCTTTATAGCAACTGATGCACTCCTCGTACAAACATACTTTTTTAAATAATGTCCTAATGAGTGCGGGCAAAGATCTCATTAAACCTAATTCATTTGAAGTGTTTGATCACCTTCATGTGCAGAATTATTATATACAAATATTGTGCGTTATGAGAGTAGAAGCTCAAATTTTATAACTTACATAAGGCACTGTAGAGCAAGCAGGGAGCTTTAAATACATGCGTAACCATGTAGTTTCCTTTTGTTTGATAGTAATATCGAATACTGCAATACCAAGATAAAAGGTGGCCATTATCATGAAAAAAGAACACATTGATTAATGTCTAGTTATTACTTTAACTTTGACATTCTGATAAGAATTATTAAACATCTTACTTTACAGTTTAAGCAATGAATTATGTCACCATTTCATGTGTAGTTTATAATGCAACAATGTCTTGAAGCATATATAGATATTGTCCATTTGTTTCAGGTTTCATACATCTTCACTTGAGCTACAAACACAAAAAAAGAAATGAAGGATTACACTATACTTTTATTATCACCAACTATAACTACAGCATGTAAAGGTTAAAAGTTCAACTTAAGCAACCTCCTCTGTTCAAAATGCTCCAGCATGGGGCCAGAGGGTGAGGAGTTCAAGGTGTACAGCAGGGCTGCATGTTGGGATCTAGCATAAAGCAGGAAGTATTTCTGCAGGTCAATAATGAGGTGTGACAGTGAGAGAGCACGTTAGGGGAAGGGTTATCACTCATGCAAAATGTGAGGGAACAAATGTGTGTGGGGGGGTGTGTGTGTTAAAGGGGGGGATTCCCACCTGGAACCGCAGATATCCCCCTAAAGTCCCTAAATGACTATGACTTTCATAGCCAGGGTACTGGCCTGGATTAACCTCACCCTGAGAGCTAAGAAACTCATATATAGTCTCAGTGGGGGTTGAACTTACACATACACACACGTACAGACTAACAGATCTCACTACACAAACAGTTTTAAAAGAAGAACCCAAATAATCTGCCGTGAAAGACTAATCCACACACTGAGACATACACATGTAGGCCAGACTTGCTTACAATTACTCAAATGTAACATAAATGGCAAGGAAATATGTATTACCCTCAATTATTTTGGAGCATTCGCACTAGCTCAAGCCTGTCAGTCTGTGAGCAGAGGTGAACTTAGGGCCAGAGGAACTCATAAACAGGTGAACTTCGTGAAGAAAAAGGCAAAGAGCAAGAGCAGGTCACAACTCACCAAGTTCCC
>JBBPDB010000011.1:11283647-11298547 GCA_037974465.1 Brachypetersius altus
AGGCGCCGCCCCGAATGTGTGCACGAGGCCCCGCGCGTGGCCTGCCCGAGCGCAAGACGGAGAGAGAGAGAGAGAGAGAGAGAGAGAGAGAGAGAGAGAGAGAGAGAGAGAGAGAGAGAGAAAGAGAAAGAGACAAAGAGAGAGAGTCAGAGAGAGAGAAAGAGAGAGACAGAAGCGAAGCTGTGTTTTTTCTTTATCGTTTTTGTTCTCCGGGAGAGTGAGAATGCGTTCACTGATAATGTACTCTCTGGAGCTGATATCTGTCTGCGGGTGGTTCTGTACTGTTTTGCAGAACCCTGACCCCTCGGACACTGTTTCACCTCCAGCTCTGTAAGTATAGTGTGAGTGGCCCAACACTTCTGTAAAGCACAGCGCTCCTAACACACACACACACACCGCCCCACGGAGATAACCTGTCATTTACAGCCCAGACAGGCAGTAAAAGTGTAGCTGAGCGGCTTTACGACACCGTGAGTAACGAGATCCCTCCATATACTGTTGCACTTCCCGGTAAAAGGTTACTTCGTGTCCAATCCTTAAAGTAAGGGAAAACTAAAAATAAAACTTTAAAATAAAAATACAAATAAAACACAAAACACTGAATGCACTGTTCACTCCCCAGTATGATCCAGAAATACAGCTCCAAACCAGGCTGATTTCTTTCCTTAGGGCACAGTAACAAAAACAGTCTGTTTCCGGGGGTTAGCTTTCTTGTTGATAAAACCGCACTGCAATAAGAAATGCATTAACTTTCTCTGTGAAAATATTTGTATTTTTCTAAAATGTTAAACATAAACAAATAATAGGCCTGCAGTCCAGGAAGACTGGATTGAAATATGGTAAGCTTAAGATACAGGGTACAGAAAGTGATGCTCCTTTAAGGGCACTACCCCAGGGGTGCTGTTTATACTCTGAAAGGAGTTCTGAGTGTCTCCACTGCCACTGCATTACTGATAAGCAGCTTCTACTTTGAAACACTCAGCCGTGTTTGTGTGACCGCATGTCTGGTGACTGCAGGACTGCAACAGAAAAGCTATTTCTGTTTGAGGCTGTGTTTCACAACACAGGTTCCCATTAGCATAGTGCAACTTCACCTTTTCTTTGTGGTTAGAGAAGTTTCATTTGTGCCGTATGACATGAGGCCGCTCCACCAACCGCTCTCTGAGTTCACGCCGCTGACGTATCAAGCATACATTCTTAGACAACAAAGTGAGTTCACAATGTTAAAGCTGAATGTGGGGGGACCCTGGAGGACACTAATTAGTTCTCATTAGTTGTGTGTATATAAGCCTGTTTGTGTTAGTCTATCCTTATGTGTCCATCACCTCATTATGAGCGCCTCATTTTCCCCGTTCCTGTCTCGTTCTGATTCCTGTGCCTGGTTTTTCTGATATCTGGTTTTACAGCCATTGTGCCTTGTTTTTGTTTCTCCTTTGGTTTTCCGTAAATAAATGCATCCGAATGGATCCTTGGCTCCCTGCCTGCTCACTCCGAGGTAACTCCGGGTTTGGGCTTCGCGGCCCAACTCGCAACAGAAACGCTACACAACGACACAGCTGCTTCCAAAATAACTAAACTAAAATGTAATATATTTGCACATTTACATCACAAATATTTCAGTTAAAAATATTGTTCTTTTGAGTGTACATCATTCAAACACACCAGCTGTGATTTACGTTGTGTCAACATTTCATGAACAGATGTGGGACAAAATGACCTGGAATAAAATCTTGTTGAATTAATTTAAAACAAGTGGTTTGTTTTGTTATTTGTTCCTTCTCATGAATGTCATGGTTTGGAAATACAAGTTGTTGTTTTTTTTCTTTGCCAGCGACGTTATGCAGAATATGATCTGTATGCAGTCACTGCGGAATGCTGTGTTATTTAATTAAATGAGTTATGATTGCCATTAAAGGCCTGATGTATGGGTCTCTGGTGACCTGATTTTGACCACAGAGCATTGTAATGGTCTGCTGATAAAGACATGGCCTATTACTGACCTCAACACACACACACACACACACAGACATACACACAAATCTGTTAATGGAGTGCTGATGAGGACATGCTTGTACTGTTAACCTATCACTGACCCTCACAAGGGCCGTCCCATGGGAATGGGGGGAAAAAAACCCACACACATGCACACACTCATATACACACGTACAAACGCACACAAACCACTGTTAATGAAGTGCTGATGTAGTCAAGAATGAGTTGTAACCTCTTTTATACTCTCACTGATCTCCTCTTCAAAAAAACACCCTTCACACTGGTTAAAACGCCTTGCATCTGTTTTCCATGCACAACCACACACACACATGCACACACACGTGCACACACACACAAGTGCAGAACATTTATATAGGTGAGATATACCCCTGAGTCTCACACAGTTTATGTTTGAAAGGAAAGTGCAGTCATCAGCATTGTAAGTGGTCTTTCATCACCCACCACTACAAGGCATTCCTGTGTCGGTACCCACACTACAGGTGGTCAGTTGTTGGCTAATTTGATCCTCAGGTCACTCAAATTTGTCCATATAATGTGATGGATTCAAAGTGACACATCACTTTTTTAACCCAAAGCAGTAAATGGTACTTCACACAGAGCTTTCTGTCTCACCCTCTGAGGAAACTATGATATTTAGGAGAGGCCCTGGCTGTGTTCAGGTAGACAGATTTCGCTCCATGTTCTGCACACGAGTGCATTCATTGCGCTATTGCAAGTTTTGACAAGCTTTACAGACCATTAGCAAAAATTATATGCTACTTTAGGAAAAATCATTGCAAGTAGCTCACATTTGGTTAAAATCATTCAAATGCACCATATGACCTGCATAGGCGGTCATGGCAGACATGCATGTACATGCATATACGTTACAAATAAGTATATATTTTAGGATATTTAGACCTTGTAATACAAAGCACCAAAAGTATTTAGATCTTCAGCAGCCATTTTGATTACACCTATGTGTTTTGGTTCCATAAATTTGTTTCCCAAATGTTTTTATTTATATTTATGTTGTTTTCATGGTAGTACAGTGCACTCAGTGGCCTGCTCAACACAAGCCACAATGCAATTTAAACAAACCTATTAAACTAGTTATAAACTTTTCATTGCTACCAATACATGATGGGGGACTACAGTAATCCCCTGCTTTTCTCAGGGGTTACAATCCAAGAGCACCTGTGTATAGTGAAAAACTCTGTTGTTTAGTGAAAAATGCATATTTTATTGTGTAAACCCTAAATATGGCACCATTAATTTAAACATTTTTAACTCATTAATCTTGAATATATCATGGAGATAAACACATGACCATATTGTACAGCTTACACTGTGAGAGAGAACGCAATAACACACTGTTCTTCAAGTAGACGGTCTTTCAACTTACAGCTTTGAACAGACGTTTGCATCACAGAGAGTACTGCGCTCCCACTCGGATTGTCCCAGTACCGCGCCCATCTCACCCACAGTTCTAGAGTCACCCTCACGATACCCCAGCAGTTAACACTCTGGAGGAGGGTGACTGGCGAGATGGGCTCAACCACAGAAATCACACACAGAAACACACATTAGTTCACTAACTCTACTTGACAAACATTTAATCCCACTCTAACACTCACAAAAACTCACAATAACTGGGCCAACCGTGCCGCAAAGGCTCATGGGAGCCAGTCCTCATCCTCTGCAGGGTTTATGTTAGGGCCTGGTGTTTAGCAACCCAGCAGGAGACTAGGAGGGGTGTTGGGATGAGGCCCGGACGCCACAAAAGCACAAAAAATGCGAGGATATCTGCCTTTTCCGTGCATGTGCGGGGAATTCCGTGAAAAATTATTAGTTTGGTTCTGCTGCATCTGCTGATCCGCGTAAAACGGAGGGATTACTGTATATAAAGGATGAGACTTGAACAGTTGAGCAGAGACTAGGAGAGAGTCAGATATAGAACGAGAGCAGTATTAAATCTCCCATGTTTTTGTATTCTTAACCCCATCCTCTAGTGGCGCTGTTTGCCACAGAGCAATGTGTAATACTGGTTAAACTAAATAATAAAAATGAGATTATTGATTTCCAGCAATGCCACAGCCATCCATAGCTAGGAGTGCAAGAAAGCACAATTACACTGTGCTGAATAATTCATGCTTCTGTTAGCTTAATGGAATTGCCTGTGATGTACACATATAGGTGTGTAATCGGAGGGTGGCGGTAGCTCGGTGTGTAAGATGCTTGCCTCCAGATCAAGACATCGTGAGTTTGAATCCTACCTTCAACATACCTGGGTTCCTGACCATGACCCCTAACCCCAAGTTGCTCCAGGGAGACTGTCCCCTGTAGTTAGGGAATGAAAGTCGCTTTGGATGAAAGCGTCTGCTAAATGCCATAAATGTAAAGGTATTTAAATATATATTCTGTATAAATTGAAGACTGAGAAAGGGTCTTACAAGCCAGGTTCATTAGATGCCCAACATTTGACAATGCAGAAGAACCAAATCTATAGGATTCAGCCAGGTTCCAGATATTGTAAGGCTTTGGGCTGTAGCACTGTAAAATGTCATTCAAATTCTTTTACCGGAACAGTTTTATTTTTGCTTTGGCATCAAAGAAGCAGCTCTCACTCATACTAGTTGTTGGTTATCAAGAGAACAAGCTTAAAAGTGACCAGTCACCAGTCACTGGCCTCTTCCAAAGTCAATTTCACAATAATACACAATATCTATTAGTGCGAGACCATGTGTGACTGTGGATACATCCAGGGCTGGAGACCGGCCCACCAGGCTGTATTTTGGGGGAATGCGCAGATGGGATTCCTTGCCAGGGCCCCTCTCGCGGTCGTTCTGGGGGGGTGGGGTTTGCTGACATGATTCTGCGCCAGCCCAAAATTACCATCAGCCCACCGGGCAAATGCCTGGTATGCCTGATGGCCAGTCCAGTACTGGATATATAACTTCAGGGGTCGCCAACTCCAGTCCTGGAGGGCCGTGGTCCAGCACGATTTGGTTATTTCCCTGCTCAGAAACACCTGGTTCACCTCACCAGTTAATTGTCGGGTTTCGTGAATCCAGGACTGGAGTTGGTGACCCCTGATTTACATCACTGCCACTAAACAAACAGTTTAGCTGATTCTGTCTCCACAAGTCTCACAGATACTTTCACCAAGCCATGGGTCTTTAAGAAAATCTGCCTAGACATTCCAAGAGACAACCTGCTAAATCCATTTTTGAATGCACTTAGCAATTCTAAAGAGATTGAGCAGAATTCTAAAGAGATTGAGCAGAATTCTAAAGAGATTGAGCAGAATTCTAAAGAGATTGAGCATTCCACTGCTTGTTTCCTCTTCCCTTCAAAGTGCTTTGTGGTTTCAAATAGTAGATTGACTGGTTTCTTGTCTGTTGCTTATTTAGTCGAATAAATAAGGTATACTGGGGTTCTTTGGCACTTATAGGAATCTCTTGCACTTACAAGACGCTCAGCATTGACACTTGCATAACCCCTTAGCCCAGAGTCAATTAAATCTACATTTTGTACAAAAAAGGGCAGAAAGAGAAAGAGGAGGGAGGTGAGTGGGGGAGAAATAATGAATATGTGGTGAGAATCCCTTGCCTTTTTTTTCTTCTGTCAAACCCCCATCAGCATTACACTGTCTGGCTCGGCCAAAGTAAAGACAGGGAAAGCATTTCCATTGACGTCAGTATATGCTTCTTAGCCACAAACTCCAGTGGTATATGTGCGGATTTAATTGTGGAATTATCATACACCATCATTATGGGGCTGGGGGTGTGGATTGGGGATAAATATCAAATCTTATTGCTCCACTGAAAAGGACAACAAAGAAGACGCATATGGAAAAGGACAAAGCACTAACATTCAAAACAACATACTAAATGTCATTGTCACTTAATGGTAAGAAACAGTATGGTATGGCACTGGGGTCCCCAAGAGTGCATGTGTCAGCCTGTTTATCATGTGGTCACAAGACAAAGAGTCTTCAATTAATGGGGTGTGTGGAGCTATGAGAGGGCAGCGCAGATTGTTTCAGAGTCGGTTTGTTAGGAATGAAATAAAGCTGTAAAATTACTTTCCCAAAAAAACAGGTTCCAGTGAATTCAGGTCAAGGTTATAGAAGGCCAGTGTGCTTTGTTTGCAATCCAGGCCTGCCTAAGAGAACGCTGTAGACATCAGAGTAGATAAGAGCAAACACTCATGCAAGCCAGGCCTATTATTCATTCATTAATCTAAGGACTCTTTCCATTGAATGAAATATAAAGATTCCTGAACGGTAATGCATATACTAAATACAGTATATGGATCTTGCATGCCATTTCTTCAAAGAACCCACATGTCCCACAGTTTAAATAATGAACTACTGAACTATTATTATTATTTTATTATATTGAATTATTTAACTATTAATTATTATTTAAAATTTTATATCCATGGGATCTAGTTAGAGATGCAGTTAGAGTGAGGTATGGAATTCTAGGCCCACATGCAGGTCTTGCAGTTTTAGAGCCTGTCAGTGTTCATTTGAACTCTTGCCGATTCAATGGCCTTCACTTGACATTACAGACTGATAAATGGCAAGATCACAGGCTCAGCTACTTCTCTCGCTCCTTTTCTTCTCTCATGTCCATCCTCCCCTTGGACAGGTGGCAAATTAGCACAAATTGATCTGTCTCTCCCCACACAAATGTGGCTCCTGTTCTCTTCTGTTTGTGAGTGACTCTCACACCTGCACTGGCGCTCTGCATCAGTCATCATTGTTCCATATTTCACTCCAGCTGCTGAGCAAATCCAACTAGCAAAATCATCACCGGCTTCAATGAATGAGATTACGCTGCCACTGGATGATTCCGATGGCAGTAGCGCTCTTTGATCCTGTCCGTCTCTCTGGTCATGTCATCTCCACAGTCCACAGTTTCTTTCAGATGCGCTGAAAGAAAAGAAGGACCTCTGAGGATATATGGAGACACATACACACACACACACACACACACACACACACACACACACTTACAGTCAAACATATGCACACATGCTCATGTTTCACTCTCACTACTGGGCAAAATGTCCAATTCAAAACGTTATTGTCAATGCCTGTCACTCCGCTGTGTACCTGTATATATACACATACACACTGTGCGCACAGACATCACTCTGTCTACTTTTGTTTACATGTAGTCTATAAATATATTTATGTAAATATTTTACAACACAGATGTCCATTTTCTATATCTCTAGATTGTATAGTGTACATTTTATCCTACACTGTTTGTATAGTATTTTATTTTTATTCGATTTTATTCTGTTGTTTCATAATTTTTAACTTTGCACTGTTAACTTTCTGCCGAGGCAACACAAATTTTCCACTTGTGGGACTTAAGATAAAGGTTTATCTTATCTTATCTTATACATGCATAC
This sequence comes from Brachypetersius altus, assembly GCA_037974465.1. NCBI lineage: Eukaryota > Metazoa > Chordata > Actinopteri > Characiformes > Alestidae > Brachypetersius > Brachypetersius altus. The sequence goes on from JBBPDB010000011.1 coordinate 11,291,070, forward strand.
TGAAAACATATCATAGGTACAGCATGCAAATACTTACAAAAGCCACTACTGATGTGTTCAATATACTTAAATAACACATATTAGCTCTTACACACCGCTTCCCCTGCTTTAAAAGGAAGTAGTAGTAGTAGGCACCAGCGATGAACTGTTGTGCGTTTTCTTGGCTGTTTATTTTTTACTACAAACATATGTTGGATGCTCATTTGTGACAAAGTTCAAATATGCAGCCAAATATAATTAAATCGTGAAAACAGTCCAAGGGGCCTTAAAAGTTTGAGGAGGGAGAGTTCGGATCTTTCAATGCAACAAAAACATGAGATGGACTTATTCTTTCATTAGTGGTTCATATTGTTATAGACCACCAGAGATGTTTACACTTCTTAGTCACTTATATTTCCTAGCAAATATCATCTAGCTTCAAAAGATGTACTTTCTAAATTCTATATCAACATCTTCTGGAATGGAGAGGAAAGCCTTTATATAGTTTTCTACAGAAAACTAGAAAACAAGCAATATTTATGCAAAATAATGCAAAATACCTTACATCAAGGATGTAAGTAATAATATTTTTTTGTAAATGAAATGTATTATTCATTTCCTAAATTTTGTAAATGTTCACGACTACCAGAAGGAAAAAAGTCACCCTAGCAGCAAAAAAGAACAAGATACAGATCAGAAGTGACACCGTTTAGCCTCCATTCTGTACATGTTAAGAAAGCCTATGATGTTTTAAGTCACTGGGTCATGATGTCAGCTTAATTACCAGTTCACTCTGTTTATAGGGAACACAAGCACAGCTTTCTGGCTAATAACCTTAATGCTACTTAATACAGGGCAGCGTGTGCTGAGAGCTTGTGTTCTCGATTTCCCGGGTTTGAGAGGAAGCGGGGGACGGAGTGAGACGTGGGCAGTAAACGAATGGAATGTTTTAATTGCGTGACCCTGATTGGGTTGGTAATGAAACCAGAACAATATTATGATGGGCAGCAGGTCAAAGAGTTGATGACTAATCCCACACAGCTCGAACTTATTTACATTAATCCTCTTGTTTCAAGATTCGAGGGTGGAGTTATATACGGCAATGCAATGTTTGACATGGTGACATACACTAGTTAGCTTATTAATGACATGCTTCTCTATTAATATCAGCATTTTTCTCTTCTCAGTCAAGTGCATGCCCTTTAGATAAAACAGCTATTAGCTTCTATTTTGGATAAATATGTTCATCAAGCTGTGTCCCTTACAATAGAGGGTGCCCATAAATTATTTAGCATTTTCTTTTCTTAAATATCTTTAGTTGAAATGCTGAAAATCTTTTGGCTCAAAAGTTGTTTAAACAGCTGGAAGGTTGAAGTGTTGATGAGTGTTGCCATCACAGCAAGAACATAAAAAGAATAAGTACATGGGGTATAAGGTAGTACAGACACAAATATTGCCACAGATTTATTTATTCATATATTCATTATACTGTGGTGTTTTCTTACCTTAAAACCTGACCTCCAACCTTTTGACAGGCCTCATGCATAAAGTTCAAGCACACAGTTTGCCACTTCATTCAACTTCATTTCTACCTATTTCTGTTACCTTGTACTATAACAGTTAAATTTCTTGTGAGGGCTGTTTGAAAGGGGCTCCGCAGGGCCCCTTGGTGACAGATTGCAGGGACTAAGAGGAATCGGATACAGCGATATGGTTGACTTGAGGAGGATGACAGGCCTGAGGGTCTGGTTGTTCTCAATAAGCACCCCATGAAGCTCCAAAGCAAATCTGACCAGAGAGCAGCCCCACTGTGAGGGAGAAGGTAGAAGGCAAGGAGCACGGCTGGTCAGAGAACAGAGCTTCTGAGTGGGCCTAGACCAGTAGGTCTTGAGCAAAACAAGTGCTTCAGTAATTTCAGAGGGAGGAGATGAAAAAGTCAACAAAGGAAGTTGACCAGAACCTCCTCCAGATTCACCACTAGAGATACTTAGTCACTTGAGAAAGTCTGGTAGTCAGGATGCTCCCTGCATTATGCCCCTCTAAAATATCAGGAAATCATTTCTTGAAAAAATATTGTGAAATACAGTGGGATCAGCAGGAACCCAAATATTTCAGCCCAGTCTCCTCTTGCACCTCTACTGTAATAACAGAGGTCACATGATGACTTTTCAAGGGATTTTTTACTTAAACAACAATGGGTTTCTCAGCCAGACCTTAAAGTCTGACGTATGCCAACGAAGCCCTAGACACAGCTATAAATTACATTTTCCCAAAGTTAAGCAAACTGTCTTTACATCAACCATTTTACCTGGAGCCAAAACAAAACATCACCTGATCAACATTGCCCTAAAAATGCTGTTAATTAATCCAGACATAGTTATCAATAACTGATTCATACAATGCTCAGCATCAGGTGGCTGGAATATTTGAGACAGCAAGAATAAATATTTGCACATGAAATTAGGTGCAAACTGCTAAGAAAATAACAAGAATTAAGAAATCTCATCTGTCCTTGGGCACCTCAAGTTTAATATTATTATTTACCCAAGAAATCATTTTGTTCAAAGTCATTCCAACATTCACACGGAATGTTTAGATAGTTTTGCATTACAACTCAGTCTGGCTTGCAAGAATTTCTTCAGACACAAAAAGCACGGCTATTTGGTGGATGAGGTGCCATTCTGTTGCCAGTTTAAAGTCCACTAATGCTACAATTTATTACCTATAAGCTGCATAAATGCTATCATAAACTGGCAGGCGCTGGTGGTGTGGCACACCCATTCAGTGCTGCCCATGCATCATCCCTGCTGACAGAGATGTATACAGCTGCTAGGTAGTGGAACAATAATAATGCTGTAGCAGATCTTCTACAGAAGAGGACTTGAAAGGATATAGACAGATGGCAAGAGACAAGGCAGACATTAGGGAAAGTACCACAGCCTAAATATGAACCAGCCCTGTGACTTTGAGGGAGGAAGGTTTCCTTGCTGGAGCCTCTTCCTCTCTGTCTCTTCTCCTTCTGCTCCTGCCGGGATCTGGAAAGTTAAGGTTTAATGCTTCATTGACTGCACATGTGCCGTCCATGGAGAACTCTGCACTCTTCTTTCTCCCATCGCCAGCTCATCTCCATTCTTACATCGGTTTGGTCTGCTCTCAAAGCTGAGCGGCTGATTGAACAAGCCTTCAAATGACTTTTCAGCTGGTAGGAGATGTTATTCTGGTAATGATGAAAAGGCAAATTCAATACATCAAAATCCTCTTTTCTTCCTCCACCTTCCGTTGAAAAAAAAAAGAAAGAAATGAGACTTGCACAAGTGATTCTGGTAAATGAGGCCACAGGCCTAATTAGGTTCTTAAGCCAGTTTGGGGTCATCTTGAAGTAATTTGTGGACAGATGAAAAAGAGAAATTCAACTCCAAACTATATACAGGACAGAGAAGAACAACACTAATCCTCATCTTGAGGGAGGAACGAGCCAAAGGTCACACACTGAGTTTTATTAGAGACAATGTGAAATAGCGAACAGAAACAACAAGCGAGTTGCATAATGTTGTTGATTAGCAGTCGGCTCTTTTTCAAAGAGGAGGAAATCTGGGAAGTCAGGAGAAATGCCCTGTACATATAAGGCTTTGTTTAGGAGCAGAACTTTGACTTTTTCCCCTCATCATGTTGCCTGAATATAGCCTGGTTTACGATATCATTGGGCCAAAGGTTCAGCCTCTGTGAAGGTTGCTTATACAGTACTATTGCATGGAATATTCAAATGCACAAAAAATCAAATGCACATTTTTCCTCTGGCCAAAACATATTTGATGTCCAAGTTTGATTTTTAAATGTATACAGTGCACTTTTGTCATACAGTATGCTCACAGTATGCATAACTATGAAGGAACCCAGTTGAGCACATAACACTGTGCTCAGTGCATATTATGAAACTGACTTTAACAACAATGCATCACATGACCAGTCAAGAATCACTGATTAACCCTACTTTAATTTACCCCTGAAAACACACCAAACCCCTGACTTTGACTTAAGTGGCCATTTGTGAAACCGACTCCTCAATTTGACCTTACAATTACATTTAAGGCATGAGTGTGAAACCCATTAATCTTAAATTTAAGACATTAATTCAGGAGGTTTTATTTTTTAATAATAATAAATTTGTAAAAGTAAGGGGAATATTCAGTAGTTTTATCCCATAATCAGCCTTTTCCCTTGATTTTCCTTCATTTCCTGTATGGAAATTTAAGGTCAAAATTAAGGTCATTGGTTTTGTATTGGAAGTGGGTTTAAAATATTTTTTACTCTGTCAGGGTGTTTAACAAAATATTTTCATTCTATACACTGTCCTACTGATAAAGACTAACAAGGGGCTAAGCAGTAATGAAGAGAGCTGAAGGGCTATGGTTGCAGAGCAAGATTTGGAGTTGGTCAATCAAGCATTGATAAAGTAAGATTCAGAACTGATCCACAGGACCAATACAACACAGACCCATTAGCAAGTTAATGCCCTGAATGCATTTACATTTATCAGACGCTTTGATCCAAAGCAACTTTCATTCCCTAACTACAGGGGACAGTCTCCTTGGAGCAACTTGGGGTTAAGGGTCTTGCTCAGGGACCCAGTGGTGGTGCTGAAGGTAGGATTCGAACTTGTGGCCTCTTGGTCCGGAGGCAAGTACCCTGTTCACTGGACTACCTCCACCCCCAATCTATGTTTGAAGTTAGTCTTAATCTTGGCTCCTCTCTGTTCTTCTCTTTTATGACGGCTATACCATGGAAAGGATAGTGGCTGGAAGAAATAAAATGTCTTTCAGTTAAACAAACACGAGATGGAGTTCTGTTTTGGGACAATGACAGAAGGTTGCAAAAAAGAGCCTGTCTAGAATCTAAGGCTATAAAGTCTATGACCCATACCAAAAATCTTGCTCTAATCATAAAAGGGGAATCTTAGATTTAGTGATCACGCTTGAACTGTAGTCAGATCGGCATTCTGGCATCTCAAGAAAATAGCTAAGATTAGAGATCTAAGCAAGATTTGGAGAAACTTGTTCATGAACAAAAAACAACAAAAGAGACCACATTTCTCATATTATGAGGATCTTACATGGTTTCCAATTAGATATAGAATTCACAGTATTACTCAATGTTTTTATTTGAATTTTTGAGCCTAAAGGGCTTATAGGCCTGGAAGGTCTCTAATATCAGTAAGAACTAGTCAGCTAGTGGTGCCCAGATTTGAAACTAAACAAAGTGAAATGGCATTCACTCATAAGGCTACACATTGCTAGAACCAGCTCCTCCTATCGGAACTGTTGCTAGTTTTTAAAAAGAAGCTTAAATGTCTTGTTTTCTGCTATCACAGTTATTTAGTTGATTCTATTTTGTCCTTGTAAAAATTGCACAAAAGTCTTCTCTTTGATCTGCATAAATATTTTATTTTTCCTTCTTTACGTTTATCAAGATTTGACACATTCATACTTTTATTCCTTATTTCTTACTTATTTTGATTAAACTCATGACAATGAGCTGGAGTAAATTTGCCATGCCTTGCCTACTCTCTCTTTCTGTCTCTCTCTCTTTCTCCAATTGGAGAGCTTCACTGTATACAGCTGAGGTGATTTTAGTTGCCTCAGAGGAGAGCTTATGCAGAAGAGCATTCCAATATATATTATGCAGATTAGATGCAAAATCATTATATAGACTTCAATGGTTTGAGAGAGGACAATGAATATTTATGAGACCAATTTTTCAGAGGTGGATTTGGTCTTCTGAAGTGAAAGTGAACTCTCCTCAACCATTGTCTTTCTTTTCTTTTTTTTTTTTACTTATCATACTGGAGGAATTGGCTCCAAGTACACAGGCACCTGCAAACAAAGTGTTTAAGGACAGAAATAGTTTGCATGGAACTTGTTTGGAATTGTTTTCACTATTTCAGTCTGACTTGGTGAATGTGCATCAGGGACACTGAGATATAAAGAGCATATATTTTGACATTCAGAAAGAGGAAGAGTAAAGCACATGTCCTTATTTTTATAAGGAGAAGAGTGTCATTATGGTTGGCATTGTGCAGATAAATATTGTGAAGTTTCCTCTGGCTGACGCTCTCTTGTCTCTCTTGTTTTCCTTCGGTGCTCTTTCTCCTGGAATTCTTCTGGTCCTTCCCTGATGGCCAATTACTCCTCAAAGGTAAGAGTGTCTAGGATACCTATATTGATTCTATTCAGGTTTTATAGTCTTTCTGGTGTCCTGATTTTCACTGTGCATTAGCTTAAAGCCGTAGGAGGACTTTGTGTGTGTCTGCATGTTATTTACAATATGATTCACGAGTCTGTGAAGGTGAAAGAGAATGGGAAATAATAGAATTTCGTCTTGTACTGGAAAGGGCACATTGTTTGCGATGGTATGTCTACCTGTCACGCTTTTTTCCAACCTAATGAGAGGCTAGGTTTGGATGTAGCAAACCCCACATATCGCAGAAACGCACTTGCTGGGGATTTTTGCTTAAGGTGGCGTCCCCATTTGTCTGCAGCTGTGGAGCCTGGGCATGTAGCATGCATTATTCAGTGGTGGAAAGTTTGATGTCGAAATGAAATGTGTTTTACTCAAATTCCCCTCCTCCTTTAATGAAACCATTAGCACGAGCTTCATTTTTATCCGTGTTGGCTTCCTAGCTCCTAGGGCCTGACTGCAGCTTCTGGCACTCGGCACAAAGTCTGTGGCTCATCGACACGTGGGTGTGCGAGATTAATAGCTGGACATGATATTCAATATTTGCAACTTGCCAGGGGTAGGGAAAAACAGACGTGCCTCAAAAAAGGAAGAAACAAGGAGGTTAAATATTTAGTTATGCACTGGGTCCATATTGATGTAATAAATCAGTTTTTTTTTGTGATGGCTGCATTCTTAGAAGGGAATGAACTCCCTCTGAACCAAACGGTTTTGTGGCTGGAATACAGTTTCAGCACATTTCAATGTGTCTGCTGGCCATTGTTTGCTGTTGTGCTGAAGGATCTTGGAGAAGTAACTCCACGGGTGAACATGGGGTCAGTATTCCTCTCAGTCATGTATGGTTTCCAGCATTCTTGAAGTGTCAGATTCTCTGCAGGAGAGCGGTTCATCTCAGAATGGCTGAAAAATAACTGAGGAGAGGAAGGGAAAAAGGTGACAAATTCAGCAAAGCACACACACACACACACACACATCTGTACAAGGAGGGGGATTTTAAATATTTGAGGATTGGCTTCTCAATAAAGTAAGGGTGAATTATTTAGGAGAAATATCTACTATAATTAATAGTAAATTACGCTCCAGGCTTTTTTCCCTCCAAGAAGCACATCTATTTGTTCTGGCATGAACGCTGAATATTGAGTGCCATACTTCCATTTCCAACCTCCACATTATTAGGCTAAATTCTACTCAACCTCTGCATTTAACCCATTCACCAAGTGAAGCAGGGGGCAGCCATGAACACAGCGCCCGGGGAGCAGTGTGTG
>JBBPDB010000011.1:11333573-11356201 GCA_037974465.1 Brachypetersius altus
ATTTCTTTTGTAAAGCTGCTTTGTGACAATGACCATTGTTAAAAGCGCTATATAAATAAAATTGAATTGAATTGAATATTCACATATTCTAAATCAGCTAGCTAACAAATGTCTAAAACTAATATTTAGCTTGCTATCAAATTTGCTAGCTAAATAGTATATAGCTGGCCAGTTCTCAGTGTTGCTTCTGTTATATAACTGTTAGACATACTATTAGATTTTTTTACTAAAGATTTTTTTTTAAGTTGGTGTATTAAGATTTAGCAATTCTTCATTAATCTGAAGATTAGAAAACCATATATATTTTCTTTGAAAAAAGCATTTACATGTTTGTGTATTTTTTGGTTATGCATTCTGGGGTTAATGACATAGTGTGTGGTGCAATTAATTACATTTACATTTAATTTACATTCTATATTAACAGTCTCATTCTGCACATGCCCTTTTCATTTTGTGTAGATGTCAATTAATGACAAAAATATTGTAAAATGAAAAAATGCAAAGGACCATACACACAACCCAGTGAAGGATAAGTAAGTGTACTGGCTGGTTGGAGGTGGATGTGAGTTTTCCATTTAACAGATATTTCTGGGTGGAGTCTAGTCATCTTGCCTTGTTTCGAAACATCTTGGATTATATAGTGTTTCTGCTTGATCTTTGGACTTTGTTGGTATCTGGTTTCCCCTGTTTGTTTATGAAAAGGTAAACTCACACATAAATCCAGCCTTCAACCAATCAACACAATGAGAAATAAATAAGAGGATTACACCAGGGTTTTACTGTTGTCTGTGATTACCGCAACATTATTTCAGCTCAAAGTTTTAAAGTAAAATTTGGCATCCTGTGCTAAATGTCAAATCCAATCAATTTTGTCCACTAGCTAGCACACATCTGATTCCTTTTCCCAGTACTGGAGACATTGTGAAAGGTTGGGTTTGACTCTTGCCTCCCACACACACACTCTGTGGACAACGGTCAGGGAGCACAGGAAGTTCACCAAGTCTGAAATAACACAGTCCAAACCCTTACACATGAACACAAACACACGTTATCTACCCAAAGTGTAGAATGGAGGGAATGGAGAGAGAGAGAGAGAGACAGAGAGAGACAGAGAGAGACAGAGAGAGAGTAAGAGAAAGGTGGCAATTAAGGGAAACTTGAAGGCTGTCGAAATCCAGTTACATATAGATATGTGCTGACTAGGCAGGTTCGGACACAGGTCAGCTCACGCAGCCACGTTTCTCTCCTTCTCTGGACTTAAACTAAGCTCAAAATGTTGTCCCTTATTGTAGGCAGCTGACTTTGGTCGGTCAATTAATGTGTCGTGTCCCTTACAGCAACCATGAAATCTGCAAGTAACGTTTAAAAAAATGTCTTACAGATGGACTATAATGAAGGCTGAGTCCTTTTCGCTATGATAACATGCTGAGGACACATAATCACACCCAAGCACAACTAAAAAAAGTAACGCAAAGTAAAGTGGCCCCACACACGAAGAAACACGGTACAGCACAAAATGTGAACAATGTGAAATTCTTTCTCTTCATCTTACTCTGGACGAAAACTTGCCCAATCAACAGGCCACCAGCTGTTCCAAAAAGTTACCTTAAAAATGGTAAAGATCTTAATGAGCCAAATGCAATGTGTAGTATTAAAGATACTACTATATTATATAAATGAAAACAAAATATAGCAATCCCAAATAACAAATACAATTTTACAAATTACTTTCTCTGTTTTACACAGTTTTGACTCCTATACTTTTGAACCCTATTCATCCTCTGGAAGGAAACTAAAAATAACCTTGAACACAAATCTTTTGGTAAAATTGTTCCATAAGATATTCTTCCCTTAGCGGGATCCCAGCAGGAAATTATTTCACCAAGAACGCTTTATAAGTCTGATGGAACGATCAAAGGATTTTCAAAGCACCATTTCTTCTAAAGCACAGGATACAAAAACGGATTGCGTTTCAGTAAATCAGCTTGGAATCTTGTAGAATTTAAACCTCATTCTTTGGAAATGATGTGCAATGACACAGAGGTGTGCTGTAAAACTGTATCTGATCTCACATCATAATCAGGAATAAATTTAGACTATGGTTATCAAATTATTTATTTAATTTGATTTATTTTTACTGTGTATCATTCTTATTGAATAACCCTGCTAATGGTACTGCCCTGATTTAACACTATAATAAATGGGCTGTTGAGGGAAGATACATAAGCTGAGTATTTTTAGTAAGCTTTAATCATTTTATTAAGTATATTATTAAGATCCAATAATCGTTGTCAGTACAGGCAGAGGTTAAAGCACAGACTGGCAGGTCTACCTAAGAACAGTCCACGATCACAACCAGAAAACAAGGCAAGGTTCAAAGCACAGGACAATGCAGGACAGCACAGAAAGTGGAAAACATTGTGAAGTGCGTGACCAAAGAAAGAGAGGAATATGAATGTTTATATGTCACTTGTTGCAGATGTGTGGGATATTGAGAGGAATTAGAGTTAGAAGTCATGACATTGCGTGAGCATTTTATAATATACTGATAAAAAGACTAATAAAGCATGTCAGGTCGTTTTCACAAATTATAATGATTAGAAAACATTCACAGACGTTCTAATCTGACATTTTACATACGCATACCTTGGATGAACAGCAAATATTGCCCATGTGAATATTTTACTTTAATTACCAATTCACATTCTGTTTTGTTAGAAGTAGTGGGTCGATCTGTATGAGCAAAGTACTAGATTTATTAAGTTGTATATTTTAATTTGATACAAATGAAGTGATAAAAAGTGAGTGTTTTTTGCCGTGCTGTTTTATAGACTGGCAAACTCAAGGAACAACTAGAGGAAAGTAAACTTGGATAAGGAAATTGGCAAAATGGTTGAACTAAATAGGTAAAATTGGATAATTGGGAATTAATGGGTAATATTCTTCTTAAATCATAAGACTATGGACTTTAACTTTTCCCTTTTTTCCTGTGAAGTTGCCATTTCTGAGGTATGAGATTTTCTTGTGACAGTGATGATATAGTACAATAAAATGTATTATTACAAGCATGGTATTTTCCACTGCACATATCAAATTATCTTAAGATGGAGTTCATGGAGTTCATACCATTGACCCACCATTATGTCTTTTCCAGTTTAGGTTATATTTGAGCTGTTGGACACCAGTAACTTCGTATACAAGGTCATCAGGGTGTGGTGGGATCCAAGTAAAGAGTAGTAGGTGCTGATTGTATCACTCTGTAACTAAATGCTCTGGGTGCTTTCCCCACGTTGTAACCAAGTTACAGTGAGTCAGAGTGCAGTGGCCCACTGGTACTGAGTCATATTCAACAGCATGATTTATGATCTAGTAACAAAAATACATATTTAATAAGGCACAAGTCAATGTGCATAGCATGCTGTGAGCCTATTACATGTTAGTTACAAGGTAACAACAGTGTAATCATCATCAGGACTAAATTTAGACAATGATTATCAAATTGTCACTGTTTATTTTTGCAGTGTATCATTGTCATTGAACAACACTGGCACATACTACTGGTGCTACCCTGATTTAACACTATAATAAATGGGCTGTTGGGGGATACATAGGAGTAAGAGTATTTTTATTAAGCTTTAATTGTATTTTTTTGGTTACTAGCTCATATATCATGATTTATGATCTAGTAACAAAAATACATAATTAATAAGTCAATGTGTATAGCATGCAGTGAGCCTATTACATGTTAGTTACAAGCTAACAACAGTGTAATAAGTCCTTTTTAAAGCAGTGAAGTCCGACAGCTAGTCAGATGTTTAGTGCAGAACATATTTACTTGTTTACATCAATTAAAGGAACTAAGAAGAATTATGGCAAGCTATCACTGTTTTTAACACTTACCTTGAATACATTAGTAAAATACCTTATGTCCTATAGAATGTGATTTAGGGCTGCAAGTGAATAGCCAATGAAAGCATCACTCAAACTTATGTTACTCAAAAATGCTGCATGGCCTGTCACATCCAAATGTCTCCTATACTAATAAATGTGATATATATGATAAAATGAAAAAATGGTTCAATATTTTTCGAATTATGTATTTTTTCCATCCCCTATACAGTTATGATTTAAAAGATATGCAGTTTTGTTAAGACAGTGAGGATATTCACTGTGCTCCTTTGTGTTACTTAGAAACAGATCAAATGTTGACCTCCCTAAGGTGTTACACTGGGCTCTTATTTCATACACACAATCTCAGTTTAACAGGGTCATGATTCACACTCGATTCCTGCCTTCAAATCCTACTATTTCAAGGCATTCCAGCTCATTTGAAGCGTCAGCACGGCGACGGCGGTGAGACGGGGTGTGGTGGCTGCCAGAGTGTTTCTGCACCCAGCTTTGGTGGAGGTCTAATGCACACGGCACAACCAGAACACTCTGTTCCTCTGCCGCACTTCCCAAGTTCATGCTGGGTAATGTGTTTTTATAAGGCTAACACCATCTCAGTGCACAGTATACTCAGTCTACACCTCTGGCCTGTACTAGTCTGCTGAGGGACAGTTTAAGGCCAAAGCAATGTTATTTTACTGCGCATTAACTCTCAAAGAGGTGGTCCATATAATCCTTATCTTCAATATACATAATATTTTAGCAATGACAAAACCAAGCAGATGTTTGGAGTTTTTTGTAGTCTGATACAAATTAAGTGATAAAGTGTTTTTTTACCCCTACGGTTTTATAGACAGGCAAACTTCCGAAAATCTAGAGGAAAGTAAACTTGAATATGGAAATTGGCAAAATCGATAAACTGAATTGGTAAAACTGGATAATCGGGTATTAATGGGTATATTTCATTAACCTCCTCACTCCTTTACATAAACTAGGCCAGTTTGCATTGGTTTACATGGCGTTCATAAATCACAAGCCTTTGGATGTAATAAGCTTGAGAATTTAAAACATGAAAGTTGAAACCTTTTTCTGCTTTTTCCTGTAAAGATGCCATTTCTGAGGTATGAGATTTTTTTTTTGTTTTGTTTGCAGTTTTGTTCTAAGTGTAATATTATTGCAGAAATGGGTAAGACATTAATGACAAAACTTATTCCTAATATTACTGTATTCACACCACTTAAATACTTCATTTTACACTCTAATATTATATTTTTATACATAAAAACATACAAGCAGTATGTATGTATGCATGTATGTATGTATGATCATTTATCCCATCTGGGGTAGAAGGGGGTACTATCATTTTTTGTTTGAAGTGATTTTGATAACCATTTTTTGTTTTTTGCTGTTAAACTGCAACTTTATGTAGCTTTCATTTAAAGAAAATATATATATATATATATTTATTTATTGGAATACTGCTTCATTAACCACATACATTGCTTGTAAACAGATGCCCATACAGTTTCTTTAATACAGTAACAGTGTCTTTAACACATTTACTTCCACAGTGCATTTATTCCTAAGAAAAGGCACAAGCAATAAGGCAGGAAATCCAACACATTCAGCATCACATTAGAGATTAATAGGGTGATAACATTCATAGTTTGCTGTGATATTTTTGCAGTAGTGTCAAGTTATACAAAAAAAATGCAAAATGGTTGTCTAACTTTGACAAGGTTTAACGCTGACATAATTGCTAATAATTCTCTGGGTAGCAATTCTCTGGGACCTGCAGCTTTGGCTTAATTATAGATACAGGACTGCATATCAGCATTTCTCCTGCAGAAAGAGGCATTTCAAGTAGTCTGGAATTCAAACTGTAAGGCTTCAGGATTATGACATAATGGACCCACTCAGTTTAAGTAGGAGAACAAATGTTACGTCAAACATCATCTTATCATGATAAATCACATTCCTTATTCCCCCCTTCTCATGCTTCTCTTTCGTTCTCTCTGTCTTCTTAACACGTAAGAAGAGAAGATCAGTGAAGCCTATATAAAGATCAAAGTCCTCCTCTCCACATTTTCCCTCTTTTTTGGGCCAAAATGTACACTCCAGGAAATCTTTTCAGACTCGGTGGGATTAGCCTGGCTCTCTTGACCTTTCCTGTTCAGAGGGACACTGTGTGGTGCTAGCTGTCAGATAAACACACCGTTAAGCGCTTTGAGCACGCAAAGGTCAGCTTTACGTAATAGTTGCGGGATCCGTTTGACCCTTCCACTGCCCTGGCTATGACCCCGGAGCCTGCATTTCACTCTGCGGAGTAGGGAGCGGTGCAAATAACCTAATTATTCTAACAGAGCAGGCAGTGTGTTATATATGCTGATTTCAGGTTTAATAGGCACTGTGAGATAATCATGACCTTCCACCAGATGCTCACATGTAATTTCACAGCCACCCAGCCATGCTTTTCTACAGTCACACAAAACACACGCTCTCATGTTTCATTTGATCATACATTCAAACACAATTTTAAAAATGAGCCATGGGGGAAGCTTGTTTTACAAACTGAAAATGTCAACATTTGCCACATTGTTTTGATGAGGTAAAAAAAAAAAACTAATCACACACAAAGATAGCCCACAGCTAACACCAGGTCCATTTCGTGAGGATTTTCTGTGAAGTGAAACAACGGGGCTTTGATAGTTATCTGAGAGATGGGGCATCTGACGACAGGGGCTCAGCTATTAGCCAGGAGGTCTCATCTGTTACAAGCGTGCAGGACAAATCCAGGCTTAAACTAAAGCACCAGGCCATGCTGAACACGAAATGGAGGGAGGAGGCGACTCTTCGTCCCTGCGTGAAGGCGGAGGAAAGCTGCGGCTGGCTGCGAAGAAAGGCCAGAGTTTTACAAGCGACATGAAAAGGGGTTTAGGCCGGAGATAAAAGTGGAGTAAAAGAGAATACAGAGAGAGTTCAGCACTGGGTCATGAACAGGGCCAGAGAGCTTAGAGCTAATGTGCACATACATGTACAATAATGTGCACTTGCACATGCTCACGCACATCACGATTCACATGTAAATGCATTAGATGGGCTTTTCCAAAAATATATTCCTACACCTGCCAGTCCATATTTTTTTTGCTGAAATGTAAAGGCGGCTTATTCTAATTTTTTTAAATCTTCATTCCAATGTACTGCTAAGGTTCCACTTTCTCAGATGGTAGGTTTTTATGTACCAAGACCAGCCATCCTTTCGTTTTTACATGGCCATCTGAAGCCTCTCTTTATCTGTTAGAGTTAATGATCTTTTAACTGTGCCTTGAAGGCTGAAATATGCTGATTTATCTATTCTGATGGGCTGCTCTGCTAACTTGGCCACACTGTATACAGTAGTAACACTCTTCCTCACTTCATTGTGGCAGTCATATACATAAATGTGTTCATGATTGTGACAGCACAACTTCAATGAATCCCGAGCAACTTCCAAGTATGAACTGCAGGAACCTGTGGAGTCAGCATTTTTGAACATCAACAGTGCATACATTGTACATTTAACGTTTAGTTAAGAAAGCAAGGAATATTCGGTTTTCCATGATATGGCCTCTTTAACTTATTCTCTCAGTTCACAAATCAGCTGAAGACGGTTATAAAAAAGAGAAGAGTGTGGATTTCTGCACAGTACACTATAGCCCAGATGGTATGACCTGAATAGCCCAAAATGTTCAGCTAGGAGTGAGCAGGGAAGGTGCTGTGTTGTATTTGGTGCAGTGCTAGAAGGTGCTACTCCCACATCCTCCTATCTGTGTGTTTTCTCCAATCCTTCTATTCACTCATTCCCCTTCTTCATTCCGCTGAAGGGCCCAACCATCTTCATAGCAGCATAGTTCTGGAACACAAATAAAAACAGGCCATTCATATTCACATATTTTTTTTAAAAATACACCCAAGAATCATGAACCGAAGTACTGTGCCGAACTGGCTACAGAATGAGAGAAAGCAGGGCTTTCTAATAAAAACAGTGTGTGGCTCAAGTGCACTTCCCATCACAGAACTATGTGAAAGAGAGAGAAAAACAGAAATATCTGACCCAGGTGCAATTATGAGTAATGCACGCCACATTCCTGAAATACGATCAGAGAGATACAAGCTATTTACACTCTACTCCTATCCTTTCATCACAAAAGTTACCACCCAGAATCTACACCCGCACACAGACGCAGGGGCGAAGCTTACGGGGAAGGCGTAGAGGAAGACTCCCAGGAAGAGCAGGATGAAGAAGAGGAAGAAGAGACCCAGGATGAGCCACTTAAATCTCCTCCATACAATGAACTTCAGCGTTTTGTAGGGGGAGGAGAACCACAGGAAAGAGGTTTCCGGACGCCTGCATGGAAAATATGAGAACATTTTATTTGCTATCAGATCATCTTATATCCTGTTACTTCCAGTAAGGAAGGACTGATCAGAGTCATTTGTAATAATGAGTACTTGTATGATCCAATAGTCGTATTTTAATAGAAAACACAGCCATACGGTGTATACTTCAAGAGCAATAAAGTGAGCCCTCGATATGCTAGGCTGCTGATTACTTAAAAAGGTTACAGTAAAGCCAATAAAGTGAAACCATTGCAGAGCCAGGGTGGAAAAAACACTCAAATAATTGTACTGAAGTATTGTTCTTCTTTGAAAGATTTTTACTTGAGTAATAGAACCGAGTACCTGTACTTTAATAGCATTTTCAAGAGAAAAAACAAACATTTTTACTCCTTTTCAGTTTAGACCTTTAAAGTACACATTTTTATATGCCAGGATATTTTCCCTTTTCATGAACTATGAGATTCACTAAATGAAAATGTGCCAACATTAACTGCAGTTGCACTGTACTGAACTAGCGTGCAATGAGGTAAAGAAGCCTTAATATAGCCAATATATTAAAGTATGCTTGGATTGACTCCAATAGCAGCTAACTGTCGCCGAGCTTTGTGGATCCAGACATGAGAAGGAGGTTATGAGGATGAACTCACAGGGGCTCCTCCAGGTGAGGGTTCATGTTGGGTTCATCTCGGCCCAGGCCTGCAGGCCTCTCATCGTGCTCCTGCTCTGATGCTATCTCCAGAGACATCTCTACCTTTCCCTGAGAGAGATGAGGAAGAGACAGACTGAGAGGAAGACATGACGTACCAATCCTTACTCACAAATGTGGTCTTTTGTACCTCATGCAAATTGGTTACATAAATTGTGAGAAATTAATTAATGAATGATAAATAGTCAAATAAAACTAGCTGAAATATCTCCATTTAGGAAATGAATTTATTTTTTTCTTCTTCTACTCATTCGTTATTCATTGTAAACGTTGGGATATGGGTTTTGGGGATTAAGGGAAATAGACCTAATTAATTATATTAATTTCTCATTACGTTGAATGGGATTTTTGTCACTTTTATGTAAAGCTCATCCCACCCCGCAAAAGTGGCGGCTGAACTACCTATTGTTTGTGGGTGAAGCCAAGATTAGTCAGATTATATCTCTGATACAGAGAAATTGAAAATATTGAGAAGATAACACATGCGGGAAAGTGAGTAGGCACATACATAACAAGTGAAAATAAGAATACTCCACAAGAAACAAACATGCATGGCCTTTTTGTCATTTTGTGGCATCATTTCTATTTACTTGCTAAGTGTAACATACTGGGAAAACATAAAATATGTGCCATAATAGGCCACGATGTGTTTTCCAATATGTTCAATTCAGCAAATAAAACAGTAATCGTAGATTAAAATGTTCAGAGGTGTGTTCTCTGCAGAGGACTGCAAACATTTTGTGATGTTCAAACTTGTGCAGATGACTATAGTGCATATATTGTATATTTTGCTTCAAGGCATGTATGGGCTGATGTGTTTGCATGTGTTTTGAGCTTTAATTACAGCTAAGATTTTCTCTCCTTGTCGATCACACACACAGGGCCACCAGCCCTTGACTGTCTTCTGTTCAAAAAGAGACACCAGCTTGTCCTGAGGCTGGGAGAGCAGCTCCAGACCACATTTCTCCGGAGACTTTGCCGGCCTCAACATGTGGTTCAGATCCATTTCCAAACAACCTGAAAAAGAAAGAGAGAGAAAGAGAAAGGGGGAGAGCGAGAGAGAAAAAGAGAGAGAGTTTTCATGCATATGTGCTCTCTTTCTCATCATTCACTTTTGATAAAGCTGTAGCAGGAGTACACTGTGCTGTAGGTTCCTCACTCCAAAGTGGGCAATTTGTCATGGAGCGTAGATTTTTTACATTGTGGTGCGATGATATTTATTTTAAGCATGTACATATTCCATATTTTAGCGTAGAGCCCTATCTGTGCGCCTTTAGGGAGTCATGTTCCAAAGGCAATAACTTTTATTTCCCCCCGAATGTGCTGATATGCTGGAAATACGGACAATAAGTGCAAAAATAACAGAGGTAGTAAAGCTGAATTTTGGTCAGAATGATGTATTTGTATATGCACTGGGCTACTGTGTGTGGTGTAACCTCATGAATGGAAGCTTGAAGTTATATAGGTTCAAACTGAGGCCCTCGCAAACACACACACAGGCTAACGATGAGAACACACACATACACATACAGTACGCTTGAACATCAGGATCCCATCAGCGTGGTTCTATTTCACACTGTGTTTTGCTTCCCTTTCTCCTGTCATGTCAAGGTTGAGAAATGGTGCAGCAGAACAGTTCTGTGGTTTTGTGAAGGTTAAAACTGTTGAACTGACTAAGGTGGAGGTCTAACAAAGGCTTTGGGATTTTCACTGCCTACCTCTCCTTTACTTGAGGGTACCAATCTGATATACTGGATCAATATTACCTTTTAAAAAGACATACTGACCCACAAAGCGTATTGACTACTGAATATAAAACTGCATACACTGTGTTTCTATCATGTGCATTTATTTGGGCATATTCAAGTCAAGTTTTTCTTCACATCCCTCAATATAACTATAACTATAAATAAAAAATAAAATGTTGATGGGGCAACACAGAACAGCAGCACATTACACAGGACTCCATAAAGTGCAGAATGAATAAACATAACAGACTGTTTTCGATCTTTTTCACTGCATTATTTGTTGATCAATGATCAGGCCGTCCACATGACCACCAGTGAACAGGTATTATTTGGGTGGATCATTCACGGCACAACAGTGATACTAACATGGTAGCGCAATGTTAGTGTGTGTGTGTGTGTGTGTGTGTGTGTGTGTGTGTGTGTATGCTGCACAGTGGATCACGCACACCAGTTACTAATACAAACTGTGCAACATCAGATTAATAACTATACATCCATAAGGTAAGTACAGTAAATACTTTAAAGGCTGGGTCTGATCCACCTGAGATTTATAGGTCTGAGTTCAAAACTACTACAATATGACTCCAGGTATCAAAATTAGTACTCTCGGGAGAAAAGTGGGATTGGTACATTCTATTTTGCTCCAAAAGGCTTAGTGTTATTGTTTTTGTTTCCTGCCTGATAAAAAAAACTGTAGCTCTGCTTTCGTTTCAGATACATTTGGCCGTAAATGTGTGTATGACACTGATGATAGTAAGTGATGAAATGCAGACTGTTGTGGCCATGTTAGCATTCAACAAGTAGCAGATGATCAGTGTACCTCTGTGGGCAGAGACTGAGGCTTAGGGTATCTCTACTTCTTACCAAGGTAATCGTCAAAGGAGAACTTGTCATTGTCCCAAATCTGAACGGTGAGCTTTGGAGGCAACTTGGTCTCGGCCTTATCCAAACTCCAGAAGTGGTCCTGCACAGACAAAGACAGAAAGATAAACAATATCTAATGAGGCTGATGAAAAAAAAGCAGAGCTTGATGGGCAGAGATAAACAGACAGACCTAGAGAGTGACTGAGAAAGCCCAAGTGAGAAAATGATGGAGAGAACGCGAGAGAATTAGAGAGCAAGTGAGAGACAGAGTCCGGGTGCGAGCAAGAGAGACAGCGAAAGAGTGACAGCGCCACTCTAAGCTCACTTCCACACCCAGCCGCCAGACAGGATGCCATCACCCTGACAATATAGGCAGCGTACAGTAGCCGTGATTGATGTGAGCAGCAGCACTGCAGAGATAATGAAGTCACGCTTCACGATAACATGCTGCTGTCCTGCACTGGTAAACAGGCCCTGTCTATCTGGTCAGCCTGCCTGACAACCATGCAACAGGCATCAAAACAAACTCTCTCACCTGATCTCTCACACTCTTTTCTCTGTCAGCAAGTGATTTTTTAAACGTATTACAGGTTTATGTTTATATGGCCATAACATTGCAAAGCATTTTTTTGTATCATTTAGTATAGATCATTACTGAATACTTGTTCTAACATCAGATGCTAATTTTAAGGGTGGATCTAATTTAGAAAAACAAAAATCACAATTACCTCTCAAAAGACAAGCGGCTGTTTATACCTTTTATCCCCAATGATATGACCTTAAACTTGTAAATTACCTTTAACAAAGCATATTCAGACTGCTAGTGAATGACTTCTGCATCCTATCAAGTGAGTAGAAAGTGCATATACAATTCTGCAGCATCAACTTTCAAAAAATGCTTTATTCATTGCTGCAAAAACTGGACTGAGGAACATAAATTCTTTTCGCCTGAATATCTCAAACTCATTTCATGGATATAAAAAGAAATGCTTTGACTGAGATTATCCTCTTTTTTATCACGCAGGCCTAACATATCACCTCAAGAGCTGTGGGGTCCAGAGGAGGGCCAAAACTGGATCTGTCAAGCAGTAGAACCGCTATCTTAAATCTTACCATAACTGCTCTTTTGCCTGCCAGAACCTCACTCTAAGTGCTTTTGTCCATCACTGCAGTTTTCCCAGAGCCAGTCTTGGCTTGGAAGAGGGCACTTATGCTTTGACAAGACTTCTCTTACATGACAAGATCTTGTTTTGGGAGAAGGGGCGTAGCTAGCCAATGTCTGAAGTTTCAGACAATTTGTTGTTCTGCACCTGTCTGCTTCAAGGATTTCCATCAAGCACAACCTGTCTGTGGCAGCTTTAATATCAGGTAGGTCTTGAGAACTTGCCCAGAAAACCTGGCTAAAGCATGGGCAGTGTATGCTGCAATTAGCTTCCAGCTAAACGCTCGATCTGACAGCTGACACTGGTATGGCAGAACACTTTCATTTTTTAACTGAATATCAGCTTTTTGATAAGACTGAAGAAGGCCACTCCAGCAGCCGCAGAAATCTCTTTACTAATCACTACCTAATTTTATCCCATGTAACGTTCTGTACATGTCTCGATGGCTGACAGATGTCAAGATCAATCTACTTATCTACAGCCAAGGCTGGCGTGTGGGTAACAAAGCACAGCCAGTTGCTTAAGGGTCCCAGATTGCTGGGAGCAGAACTCTGCTGCTGGGTTATGACACCCTACCATGTTCATCCTTATCAAACTGAACGACTCGACTTCGGCAATGAACGCCTTCTTTGGCAACGGCTCATGTAAATCATTTCAATCTGTTGCTAAAGTAGTTACAGTGTGTGCGGGTCCATGTTGGCCATAGTAAAAGGTAAGCCATGTTTTCTGTGGGCTATCATGTTTTTCAGACTGTATAAATGTGCTAAATGCACTTTTTTGAGTGAGTGTGCACAAGCTCGTTCAGATAGGTGGATTTGTCGGACAGAATATTTAGTAAACGTTTATTTTTTCTCTAATAGAAACGCTTTTTTAAATTAATGCATTTCTTTGTTTCAAACGGTAGTATATGGCTTAAATTCAATAAACAAGACATTGTCAGCTTTGTTAAATCCTAGTACGTTTTGTGTCATCCCTATAGAGTTAAAGAGCATGAACTGGACCATCAGTAACTGACTAATCTGTGGCTGAAAAATAAGCACTTGAAATTAGACCAAATGAAATTCAAAACAGCTGTAATGCCTTTAGGGAAAAGAGTTCCTCTGAGCCACAAAGAAATGATCAGCAATGTTACAACACCACTACAAACAGGCTGATGTTGTGAAATCCAATAAATGATAAGATACTTTAGAATTTAAAAGTGAGGTAACAAAGTAGGTCACTCCTCTGTTATGTCTGAAACGATGAAATAAACTGCCTGTCATGTTCGGGATGATTATTTTCTCTCACACGTTCCTGAAGGATATTCCATGAAAGGACTCCTTATTGGATGCCTCACTATTCACACAGGTCAGAAACTCCACATAGGAGACAGCAATTTTCGGTTTTTCTAAATTTAGGGTGATGTTGATGAAAAGATGTCCATGGAGACAAGTGGGAATTTGAACCACTACTTATTGAAGTACTGGGGCAATGACCCACTAGATTCTGACAGATTATAGGACACTTAGAAAATAAGGAAATAATCCTCTCTTGAAAAGGGATTAGTTTACCAGTAGTTTTATCCCCAAATATTAGTGATCAATCAAGATATGTCTAGACTCCAAATGTTGCTACTTCAGTAAAGAATTTGAGAGACTTAGACTTCTAACAAACCCTAGAAGTCAATAGTCACCCCATAGTCCTTTTTCAAAAAAATACTTATGAAACCCACTTAAACCACATCTTGCTCTTTGTTAACGAGGCTCAAATTTGCTGATGGATGTGGTTTAGGGTACTTTGTGACTTACTGTGTCAGGAAAGTACTTACTGAAACAGCTTGGATAACAGTTGTGTTTGTTAATAACATAAGATTTGTAGCTCGAAGTGTAAGTAAAGAAGCGATATTTGGACTACAAACATGTCAAAATACATCTGAAAAAGTGTTCCTTTAGTGCATGGACCACTAACCTACAGGACAATTTCAGTTGGAGACGCGAGTCATTTCCAAAACATGCAAACATGACTGTGAGCTTATGTTCAGTGAAGGGACTTCTGCAGCTCAATAAACTGGAAAGGTTTTACAGTTTGTGATGTTGTGTGGAGTGTAACCTTTATTTATTTGTAGTTAGTTAGCTTGTTTATTTATTTATTTACTTACTTACTTACTTACTTATTTACTAAAAACAATATGTTTGGTCCCTCCCCTGCTTAGTATTACCAGGTGAAAATGTTGTAATTTGGTTGTAATATTTGTAGCAATATATTCACAACATGAAATTTTGTCCACATGGTCATGACGACATATTTCATTAAAAGGGTATAGGACAAAATAACACTAACTTAAACTGGCCCTGACTGAAAGCAACACACAATACACTTACTTGCGCATGGACTACATGCACACGCTGTAGTGTTCTGTTTAAAATGTACCTTTTTATCAATGGTACACAGCTGCTCAGCCGGCAAGTAATGGAACGGGAAGAGGAACCTATAGTTGAAGTTGCCCTCGCCGCCGAGCGAGCGGTAGTGCACGTCTGTTTTCTGCTTGTTCCCCTCGTGTCCATGCATCCAGCTGTGAGTGAAAAACAAAATCCGTGGCGAATAATTACACAACACATCATTTCCACTAAGACAATGTCACCAGGTCTGATGTATGGCTCCCGTTGCCCTGCAACCGTGTTTGTTGCCACTGTTCGATCTCTTTAGCGTCTTTCTGTTACTATTAGTCACACTGGCAACAGACAAGCAACAAACCTGTGACATGGGAAACAGGAGCAGCCTCTGCCAAACAGATTCAATATGCAAAATGACACACAGACATACCCTTTCACATAAATGTCACTCATCCTCTCCCCAGTCAGGCTGACATCATCTAGTATGACATCACTGGTGTTCCATATGATGCAGCGTAGAAAGAACCTATGCGAGAGGTAAAGATTGACTTGAGCAAAAAAATGATGTAAAATTGGACTGTTTTTGACGTTTAGATCTTTGGCCTTACTTCTTTGCCTTTCGTGGAGCAATATTGAAAGGTGTTCCTGGGGGGCCAAAAGACTTAGGGAAAAGATCCACCCACATTTGTAAGCGGCCCTGAATAGAAAAAAAAATAAAAATGCAATCAGATATCAATGTATGACATCATATACTATACATGCACCTACCAGCACTGTGTGGTAATGCTAAGAGGTGGCGGTATCTCAGTGGGTAGGATACTTGCCTCCAGACCAGGAGGTCACAGGTTCGAATCCTACCTCTAGCACACCACCACTGGTTCCCTGAGCAAGACCCTTAACCCCAAGTTGCTCCAGGGAGAGACTGCCCCCTGTAGTTAGAGAATGGAAGTCGCTTTGGATAAAAGTGTCTGATAAATGCCGTAAATGTAAATGTAAATGTAAATCTAAGACTACACCAGGCCTGACATGAGGAGATTAGGCCTGACATGAGGAGATTAGGCCTGAGATAAATCATGAAAAAAGTCGAAGCATATTTTCTATGCACTAGCTTGTAACAGCACTTGAGCATATTTTACACTATAACTGTGCTTTCTTGAGTAGAATAAAATCATAACATTTTACATTTACTTGAGTTAATAATAAACTACTTTATTCATTAAGAACTGTTACTGAGTGAAAACAAATGTGGGCTGCAGCTTCTAAACCAATCAGAAAAAAATCACATTATTATAATGTTAGAGAGGCAGGTACTTTCTTGATATAGAAACGTACAGTATGTTCCAAGAGTAACCGCGTATAGAGAAAAACCGCAATGTTGTGTTTTGGTACAAAAAAAATGCCTAAAAGGGTAAAACCTAAACATGCCCCCAAATATGCTCCCAGAACATTTTAATGTCATTTTAAACACAGTGTAATGCACTACCCTTAAAGAAAATGTAAAATGTAAACCTATTAAATTTCCCGCAACTCGGAAGGTTTTTTGGACACTAATAAGCCACACACATGAAATGCATACAGTTTAAAGTAAACTTAAATGAATGTGTTCTTATAGTACAAACTGTGATAGCCAAGTCAAATATTCAGGTTGTGATTACAGATTTCCTTGATTACTACTTTTACTTATATTCAAGTAATGCAATCTGGCAGGAACATTTCTAACCTTAACCCTGACGCAGTGCTCTTTCATTCAAAAATGTTGTAGTTCTTATGAAAGCCTGTGTATGGTACCTGTTCTATCTCAGGTTGCAGGGGGCTGTATAGAGGCCTGGTCTCCACGTGTTCATGCACCAAACCTTGCCTCCTCAGCACCAGCAGAGCCAGCTGCTCCTCCAGCGGGCCAAGGTGAGGGCAGGCTAGCTTTGCCTCATCTAAGGAAGCAATGGAGTGACAGAGAGCTCCATCAACACTACAGCAATATTGTGGTGTACATGGGCAATAAATAGGTTCATATATGCACAGAAGTAGTTTCCAGAATCTGCAGCATGTGTATTTATTGTGCCTAGCAGGAAGCAGGTTCAGCCAAATTTCTTGAAGTCGAGGCAAAGTGAAGCTTTTAGTGTTGAAAAATTGATGAGCAGAAGAAAAATTCACCACTAATATAATTTTATGTATATAAACAATAGTAATATGACCCTCATGTTTAAGGTACAGTGCGTTGGGGCATTGAAACACAGCTTCATAAAGTCATTGACGAGACATTGGGAAAGAAAAAAACAGTACTGTAAATGCATGAAGCATGTTTATCCTTCTCGGTTCTTTGGATGATCCATTGATTAATCTAAGAGCAGATTTTCCCCTTTCCAAGACAGAAAGAAAGAAACCTTCCTCTGTTGAGTTTATGGTTTCAAACCCTGTGTCACATCCCTGAGGGAAACATGGTTAGCGTGCGGAGAGGAGAGGAAGATGAGAGGAGTGGAGGAAGACGATCTCAAGCCGCGAAGTTGGAATCCCAAAATGGCCACCTGACAATCGCTCTGACGCGTGGGTTGCCGCGGATACATGGGGGGAAACAAAGAGAAGTAGTTTTCCTCGGTGGTGAGACATGGGAGCTGGAGGTGGAGGAGCCCACCGCAGTGTTGACCTTGGCTGGGTCAGGCTAATACACTAGCGCACTGTAAATCTGGAGCTGACCTTGGAAAGATGGCTGCCAGAGCGCTTAGCCTCCCTCAGGCGCTGTGCGCTTTACCTTGCTACCAAAAAAAAGAAGAAAAAAAAAAGGATTTGTTGCACTGATCTGAATATCTGTTTGGGGTTTTGGCCAGAGGGAATGAGAAGAATACAGAGAAAAAAAAAGGTAAAAGGGAGAATGGGTTAGCAAAATGAGCCAAATTAGTGTGGGTTCATCCCAGTGGAATGCTAATCACAACCGAGTAGCTCCTCTCGTTTCAGGAAAAAGAAAGGAAAGTGACGGGGTATGATTGCAAAAAAATAGTAAAGGTCTGCATGTAATTAATAGTATAATGCTAATCACATAATAACAGTAGCTGTCAGTAAGGTCACTATGTACTGCTGTGATGGATGGCTTTGTCACAGGGTTGTACATTTATACAGACCCTCTATTGTGTTTTTTTTACAGTGTGGAGCAAGTCATTGTTTCCGCTGATAGCGCCCAAGTACGAACTGCCACCCAGTCTCCCCAAGTCCCCTGTGAGCCCACACACACCAATTTGATATATGGTGAGCAGCTGAGACGTATACATTATTCTCTTTCTGTCAGTGTTTTCACAGAACCGCAGCCGATCTCGCGCTCCATTCGCTTTTTAATGACGGAAGATCTGATGGAGTTGGGGCCGATGCTTTGATTAGCTTTTACTTTTGATGAATGCACTCAGCAGGTCCAAAGAAAAGACTTCCACCTTCATTTCTCACCCTGCAGTCTATGTACCCAGAAATAACTTCTGCTTTACACACATACACACACAAGCTGTACTGACGGATTGAAAATGTGACTTCAAAGTGGTAATGTAAGATGCATGTGTATATCTGACTGACCCAGGTCTGCAGAAGTGTACTCATGACCTCTGAAGTAAACTCTGTCCTGCTTGTAGATGGGCAGTTTGTAGTTTCTCCCCTGACACAGGCGCTGGAGCAGCTGGGTGGGTTTTAGTTGGTCTCTCCACTGGTTCACTCCAGACCTAGAGAACGTGGCAAGAACAGCCACATAATACTGAACTGTTATACACCGCCATGCAGAAAAAAACTTTTTGCTAGATCAGCAAAGGTTTATGCCTTTTTATTTAAGCTGTAAATGTCAGTAGGCAGAAGTAGGCCTGTGTAATGGTAAAAATGTCACTTTAGTTGAGGTGCATTGGAAAACACTGTGATTTTTTTTTATATTTTTGCTCAAAGCATGCTTTGAAATGATTTTAAAGCAGTGTGAAATTGAAGTGACTGATCCAGTTTTTGTTTTCATGTTCATTTTCAGGACAAAAATACCCTCGTTCTTTTAAGAAAACCAGATGCTGATTTTGTGTTTTAAGTTTTTGTTGGTTACTGAGGTATGGGACATATTTTAGGTTAGGAGTACAATACTCTTATACATATATTGTTACATATAAGTATGTATATATGCATATGCCATATGGGATATTTTATATATTGGAAAGGATTACCAGCGGATATTTTGTGCAGCTCTAATATACATCTATATGCAAAAAGAGTGATATCGCAGAAGGCTAAATTATGCAAGTGACCAATCACAGTGTTTCTGACAAGGTGACCAATCACAGCTCTGGATGAACTGATGTGCTAATTCAACAAAAGTTAATTTATTCTTGTAAAAGACACTGAATGGCTGTTTGAAGGTGGCTTTGTGTACCAAAAAGATTTCATCATAACTCACTCTTATATGACAACCACAGAATCCAAGTGCACAGAATGTTATTGTGCCCTTGTATGTAACCACTTTTCCAATTGGCTGATCTGGATTGGAGATCACTGAAAAGACAACATAGGCCTGAAACACTCCTTAGAGCTTCAGCATGAATGGGCGGGGCAAAACTGCTATAGGCTGAGTAAGGAGGAAATGTGTGGCTGATTTTAAAAAAAACGGCTGCTGTTGCAGCTTATTTTCCATTTATGAACTATGAACATTTACATACTTAATGCCTTTTTAAAGTAATGATACCGACCCTATTTCACAGTAGCAGTATAATCACAATACTAATATTCTGTTCATATAATCCAGCCCTTATGCAAATATATACAGAACCTAATCCTGTGTGTGAAAGCGTGCACTTACACACAGTAGGACTGGGGCAAGCCACAGCGAGCACCGTGACGAGACAGAAATCGGTTCTCAAGGTCAATGACAGTCTCTCCAATCTTCTCATCTTTAGAAAGCATGTCATGGTCATAGAGCATGATTTTCAGGTCCTTCTCCAGAGGCAGTGTACACGTCAGCTCAAACATCCTGAACAGAAAGACACATCACTCATCCACTCTCCTAATCCACTCTCTTAAAACAAAATCATTGATTCATTCATTCAGTATATAGTGTTTCATTTTCTTACAAATACCATCTCCCTGTGGTGCAGTTTTCTGTTTTGTATCAGCTTCGTGTTTAACTTATCACAGTCAAACGAGTGATACATTAAGTATTACAGTAATCGTGCTGTGACCATTGCTATGAGTATAGCGACCCCTGCTGGTGTAGTAACAGTTCCACCATCAAGCGAATAAACAATGCAATATGTAGATTCCTTTAAAGTAAAGTAGTCGCTATGTGTGTGGATGAGGTGTGGAAATAGAAGAAAGGAGCAAGCAAGAAAGTCCCTTACTTTCCAAAAACAGGGTCCAAAGTGCAGGGTATGTAGTTGTCATGGTCGTTTATTGACTTCTTCCCCAGTGTAATCTTGACATAGGGGTCACACTGTGTAAAGAGGGAAAATTATTTTCTTGCGGTGACACCGACACACTCATGCTGTAACATGTCCATCAGTGTTAAGCACACACAGCAGCAAACAGCCTCTTTTTTCACTCCACCCATCCCCTCTCTCATTAAGACTGTGGAAAATGCATCAAACTCATTATGATTATTGCAGTGTTCAGTGTAGGCTGTAAGTGTAGGTGCGAAATGTTCCATATCATAACTCCTGGCTTGAGTAGGTAATGACAGAACGTCATCCATGCATGTTCACAGCTAATGACAGACAGGACAGCCCATCTGTGGCCAAGCCAGTGGGCAGCAGCCTGTGTGTGATTGAGGCTTTACAGCCATCAGGAAAAAAGCTGCCTTCTTATTGTGGTTCAGTAATGGATCTCCTACGGTGTGTGTACTATGGTGAGTACTCATACAGCAGCACACTAGTAGTAATATATTGTTGTAAAATGTATTGTTGACAATAATCTAGCAAGATTACAAAGTTTGTAAGGCCACACTGGTTCGGTGTGACTTGAGCAAGAAGAAGGAAAGAAGGAACCCTCACATTTCCAAAAAGGTAGAACGGAAGGAGAAAATAATGTGTGTCACTCCAAAATATGTTAATATAACAGGATTCAAAGCATTTCAGACCAATCTCTGGTCTATTCATTATAATCAGCATATCATGACCTCCTTGCACCTCATTTGTTCATGTCATGAACAAGTCATATCAAATGTGATCAATTGGTATAAGGCAAAGTTATTCCCATGATCTTATAATGTCTTTTGAGTTTTTGGTGTCATCACTGTGCACCAACAGGTGGCAAAAAATAATAATATCCTATTTCACTTCCCCCTCCCACCAATCAGAGAGCATAGAGATACATCATATAGAATAAAAATGCATTATAGTTTCAGGCTGAGTAGGAGAAATATTGAAACAATGTAAAAGGCAGCCGACACTTTCAAATGGGGTAAAATGACGAAATGTAATCATTTATTTGCTAAAAATAAGATACAATCTTAGAGAGTCTCAGACTCTTATATCTTTGACACTTGTAGCCTACCTTGCCATTGGCGTCTTTGGGCTGAAGGTTGAAGGCCTGGATGATGTAGATGCGTACCAGGCAGTCCTCTATGCCATTAGGGGGCAGCTGACGAAACTTGCGAGGGGGGCAAGGTGCAGATGGGTCATCGGGTAAGGGGTAGATTTTGAACATGCCCTGAGTAACAAGAAAGTTGTGGCATCAGTATATTGTTTAATACATCACACACTCCATCCATCTTGAAAACAAAATGTGTGAATGTAAAGAAGCCTCACATATTATTAGTGTTCTGTAACAGGGCATATACAGCAATCCTTAAGTTAAATTTAATACCTTTTAATACCACTTTTACTACCTTTGGATTTTTTTAAAAACCATCACGACACAGAGATGCAAGTGTTAATCAACGACCTTTTTAACGTTTATGCAGATTTTATAACACTGTACAACAGAATAGATTCACAGACTCAATGATATTATTGCACATTTATTTCACTTCGTAAGTACAAATAAAAGTACATAAAATGTGCAACCAAGTTCCAACAAACTGGTGCAGCAGCACAGAAAGTTGAGAGTGACGGAGTTAACTGCTCTCGCTGACCGCACATTCCGTTTTTATGTTTAGTGGATTGTATATGCGACCGAAGTGTGTTCGCACCCAACCAGTTGACATCGATGGTTTTTTACATACCGAACAATAAGCTGGTTATTCCCTACTACAGGCTTGAGCCAGCCCTTAAACGCAGGGTCTTTCACCCAGCAGTCAGAAAACTTGTATTTGCCCGTGACCGCGCTGATGCTTGTCTGGACATAAGCAAGTTGACTACCCGGTTGTCGAACGACCACTGAATATGACGTCAGCATCAAAGCGTACAAAGTTGAGACTCATGCATTAAAGCAAAAAAACTGTCGGGAAACAGCTTGTAGTCTGTAGGCTACTCCGCAGTCATCGATATGTACGCGAACTGCCGAAACCATAATGTTTATTATTATTTTAAGGAAGAATAACTAAATAGTAATTTAACGGAAAAAAGGAAAA
>JBBPDB010000011.1:11373492-11388068 GCA_037974465.1 Brachypetersius altus
GATCTTTAAGTCCATCTCATGAAAAATCGGAGCAGAAACAAAGGTGTTGCGTTTATATTTTTGTTGAGTGTATGTTAACAGGTAAAATAACAAAACGTGTATGAAGAACAGATCAAGACTACTTAAGCACTGATGGACGTCGCTTTGGATAAGAGCGTCTTCTAAATGCCTTAGACGTAAAAGTACTAACCATTGCATACCGGGAGCACTCTACAAGACCTTATATAAATGCACTGAACCAGTCATCCAGCTATTACAGTTTGGTCCTTGTCAAACTAACTCAGATCTCTATGCTTGCCCATTTTGTCTGCTTCCAACACACCAGCTTCAAGAACTGACTGTTTACTTGCTGCCTAAGAGATCCTACATCTTGACAGGGGCTACTGTAATGAGAAAATGTTTTTCACTTTACCTGTCAATGCTTTTAATATCGTGGCTTATTGGTGCAACTTATAATAAAAGCCCTAATCATGATATTCATGTCTGTCATACTGTATACAAAGTCATGAATACACCTATTAAGTACAAACAGTATGTGGAAACATATCTGGAGAACTCGCATCCTAGAGAGCATTCCACCACCACCACCACCACCACCCCTCCAGCCCCTCCCCCTCATTGCTCCCAGAACATTTCTGATGGACAGAGATGAGAACCATGAGTGGATTTTCACATGGATGGCTGCGGTTGTGGTCTCATTTTATTTATTCAGACCCGAACGAGCCATTTGATGGCAGCCCTTTGACGAGGCAAGCCAGAAAACAAATGAGAGAAAAATGTTCCTTCATACAAATGCAGAGTTCTAAATAAAACCCATTGTACTGTGGTCACAAGCCAGCTGAAATCAGAAGGAGGACTGGAAAAGGTATTTACTGTGCATTTAGCATAATGTTTGCTTAGTCAAAAGTGTGGTTGTCCTTCTTAGCATTCAGTTGATCCGAGTTCAACCGCAACTGGTGTGTCTAATGATGGTGCTAATACTACCAGAACATAAAGCAATCAAATATATGTCAAATAATTGCAGCCACATTGTCTTGAGAGATTTGAGGATCACTAAAGTGAGTGGCTCTTCGAGTGCTTCATCACAGGCTGCATTTGACTGTCCATTTTCATAAAAAAAAAAGACAGAGGCTTAAAATTCAAATAATTACTGCACAAATAATAGTGGCAGCAGGACAGAGAATATGCGGCATATAATAAATAGATAATGTATATATGTATAGATAACAGACCGGACGAAGTTCAAATAGGGCACAGCCGGCCAGGCTGAAAGGTTAATAATGTAAATAAACTCACTCTGTGGCTGTAATTTTGTTGCCAAGGGAACCAATTTCAGTCGAAAAATCATTATACTGCTCTCATTTGTTTATTTCAGTGAGTAAACAAATAAAAGGCTGAAAGGTCACAGCCGAGGCATGGAAACGATTTTCTAATTTTTATAATCCCTCTTGATAATTTTTTATGATGTTATTTTTTGTGTATTTTTAGTCTGTAGTCATGGTAGGAAACTGAACAATATGGCAGGCTTCATTAAAAGCTGGGCTCTTTTCCCGACTAAATTGGTCACTGTCTTCTGCTACAGTCACCAACATGGAATTTGATTCTAAACAACATTTCTTCATGAGCATCCATCATTTCATCATGTGCCCCCCAGTAATCCCTTAACAACCTCTTACTTCACTTTATAAATCTCCAGCATCAATAAAATTGACAATAACCAGCATCTTTCTTCCAACCTGACTGTGCATAACGAAGCACGACGAAGCCTTCAGACCTATTAATTATCCAGAATCTCTCTTTCAATGTGTTTATTTGTAGCTATTGTTGCTAGGTTTAGGTCAATTTTCCACAATGTTTGCAAAACTCCTATTAAATGTACAGACAATGATCTCAACAAGTGTTCTGACAGATCAAGTGTTGTTTTTCTTTTTATCTACAACAACTGATCATCAGTTTCAGTGTTAGGTACTGTAACACTGAAATTACTCTTAGGGATCTGCCAACATCTACCCATCGGTCTCATCATATTTACCAGTGTTATGGTAAAACCAGAAAATGTGACAATATATTGCCTCAAGCTTTATTAAAATCACAGCAATGGAGAGCGACAAATAGAAGAAGTTATGTAGGAATGTTGTAGCAACTGAAAAGAGAACATTCAGGCTAAATTGTCAGAACACACGCACACAAAAAAAACAGAAATATGATTTAAAATCAATATTTCGGTTTCACTTTATTGTAAATGTCCCTGATAACCGTGTAATTACACAGTACACCACATGTAACAACAGTGTAACTACTTATCTGTAGTTACAAGTAATTACACAGGTTAATGTAAAGACAAGCGCATCCTATTGTAATTACATATAACCGCATGAGTCAAAACTTCTGTAATCCATCTGTAACAGTGAATACATCTCCAGTACCGTTTTTGCACGTTTTGTTAACACGTATCTACAGTTATTTAAGACACTCAGTACAAAGTGGGACGCACAATACACCCTATATGTACTCATTCAACAGTGATAAGTTGTTTGCTAAAATATAAAGGGAAAAGGAATTTTTAAACAATTCACAAACCTGCTCCAATTTAGCAAGAGCAGCTTCAAAAAACCTACGATGACGAGTAAATACACGAGAGAGCAACAGATTATGTCCCACGGCACACTCCATCAAACTCTATCATAACTGAAACAAGCATTATCGTTCATCATGCACCACTGCACTGCCTGCTCTTTGCCACAGATACAGCGCCCCCTCTCCCATGGAATCATACCAGGGCAAAGGACTGGCCAGTGATCAGAACACATATCTTTTTATAGAGAGGGTGCGGTCACCATGATGATGACAGAAGTGAGACATAGGTTCCACCATAATGACGATAGAAAGAAATTCCCCAGAAGACCCAGTGTTTGGAAGTTTAGAGTGTGTATTAGGGTACTGTGTACATAAGCACTCATAAGATCATGCCTCACTTGCTATATGTGTCCAAAGGGAAGCCAGAGAAACCCAAGCTGTGACCCCAAGGCCACCAAGTTGTAGCCAAACTCTTAAATAAGAGTCATGACATATAACGAATCGCATGGTGGAGCCAAAACAGAAACAAAAAAAGGTGAGGTAATCTGAGTTCATGTCTTTTATCTTGGCAAAATAAAAACCAACAGCATTTGCTCTGGTCAACATTTCAGTTGTTCACAGTCTCACATCAAAAACAACTAGCTATTGCCTTTCTAAAAAATGATGTAGCTTAAAAACACAGTGTTTCTTAAACATACGAACTATCTAGTTATTTTTGTCCACTCTTACTCCTAAAAGAAAACTTTATGAAACAGTTTAGAAGCTAAAAGGGACTTGTTATAGTATAATGACACTGTCTCTCAGTTTTTGTCTTAAATGGATGAATATATTCTTCTTTATTTGAACTTCAGCAAATGATTTCAGAGGGGAACATCCTACCTGTCCTGGAATGAGAGGCTCCTTATCATCTATGTCAATTAGAACATCATCTCTTGGTGTTTGAGCAATCTCATCTGTGAAGGGAGAACATACATCTTCAAATAGCATGTGCGACATGACCTTTTATGTCAGTTACCCAAATACCATGTTAATCTCTGCTTATCTCCTCACCAAACTCCTCGTCTGGGGGCTCTGCCTCTAAACTCGCCGGCTGGCAACGGAACTCCTCCAGCATGCGAATAGTGCACTGGCCCACCACTGGTTTCCTGCCAAACTGCCTGTTGTCAATCACCT
The DNA here is from genome assembly GCA_037974465.1 of Brachypetersius altus. Lineage (NCBI taxonomy): Eukaryota > Metazoa > Chordata > Actinopteri > Characiformes > Alestidae > Brachypetersius > Brachypetersius altus. The sequence continues at coordinate 11,377,243 of JBBPDB010000011.1, forward strand.
TGATCACCAATGGAGGCATGTATAGTTCCTCCCTGGGCAGCCGCTTGGGTCCACAGAGGGCCATGGGGAGCAGGGACAAGAGGAAGAGTACAGGACGGTAAATTGGGGAAGAGATTAGAGAGCTTTTGACAATGAATGTGAATAGAAGAATGAAAACCAGCGATTGTCTCTTGGGTTTTCTCTTTTTCACAAGTGATTTTGGAGAAGCTCATCTCAATGCCACAACACTCAAACAAATGCACAACTGGTCAAACAAATGACAGCATGGTGAGCCTCTGGCTCATGCTTGGCATAGAGCTACTTCTAACTACCATTCGACTGTCCGCATTTCTAACCAGCATTCTTCTATTCAAATCCTTTCAAATTGACATCTGAGAGCCATCCAGCCCATTTGTAGTTAGCTAATTATGAGTTACACTTCCTTGGTGCAGAGCTCTTTTGGCAGGCATTACAGATATGGCTGACACCCTGAGGCTCCTGCTGACGTTTCTGTCACTGTTGTCACTCAAGCAGGACAAACAAAACAATAAGTCTTAAATGGGGCAGAAAATTGCTTTAACCCCTTGAAATATCCCGAAATGTTCAAGGGCACACTTGTTTTTAAACCTGTCAAATGCCTAGAAAATGCCTAGGGTTACATTTTAAAACTGATTATTCAGTAAATGTATGGACCTTTTTTATTTCTCTTAAAGTTTGGACCCAAGGCAGGTCCTGACCATTTAACTTTCATCTGACTTGAACAGACACAAGAAAAGAGTTTTTAAAAAAGTGGGTCGCATCTGACAGATTGGGTTCATCTGCGCTGATAGTTAAATAGCGCTGGCAGATCACTGGGGCAGCAAAGCAAACCCAAAATTTACCACATCAATGAAGAGTGTGTTGACATCAAAATTAGGGTTTTTCTTGGTGTTGCGGATGACACAGGATTGCACCATGCAGCCACCGCACTCCACCTGCAAGCTTGGAGAAGTCACACTGGCCATCTGGAAACTCTTCAGATTGCGCACTCCCCATGACAGGATCTGCCAAAGCCAAAGGTAAAGACAGTATAGTAGAATCAAGTCTTAAATAATATTAATATTGATTATTATTATTATCAATATTATTATTATACAGCTAACCTCAATAGCAGTGCGCTGTAGGACAGGTTTAATGCCCTGGGGCACCATGAAGATGTTTGGCTCTCTCTGGGGAGGAGGATAGGGCAGTTCACAGTCTTCTGGCTGCCAGTCAGTACACAAAACAGAATAAAATCAGCAAAATGTGTAAAGAAGTCTCTACATATGCAGAAGATAAAACTTGTATTGACATAATGCACATTTGTACCCTACTGCACTTTTAATATCGCTCAAATCTCATATGGTAGACGTAGGCAATACAAATCTTAATCTTGTGTATGTGTATATATATGTACAGTATGTATGTATGTATGTATGCATGTATATTTACACACATACTGTGTGAGTGAATGTCTGCAACAACATGATGCACCCACATTTGGAAAGGGTTGTAAAATAAAATTGTTGGTCACAAATAGGAAAAATCAGTCACACAGTGTTATTTCAAATATCTGTTGCGGTAAGCCAAGATGCCATGAAATGAAACAATTATTAGCAGGATTGCATCGTTCCCCTTGGTGAATAGGCAGCACTGTTAAATACAATGGCACATTGTATGAAAGCGTGTTCTGCGATATGCATCAGACCTTTAACAGTACACTCTGTAATGTCTGCCTTTCATTAAACCGAGTCACAGTTTTAAAGGAGTATCTATAAAATAAACATACAGTTAAGAAATTCTGTTTATTTAAAAGGACATTTCCGAACATAATCATATGAGGCCTACACATACTGACCACATGTTTAGTTACAAACATGATGTAAGCACGTACAGTATATGAGATGATTAATCACAACTTAAGACACCATAAAACTGCAGGAACCAATCTCATCACGGCTAATGTCTTGCAATGGGTTCTAACTAACAAAAACACAGAGGCTTGTTTGACAGTAAAGTCAACGGGAAAAGTAGAAAGACGTAAGAGTTTCAGGAAAACAGAAACCGGAAGGATCATATCTGACTGCGATACAAGGACCCAGTCCCACTGTTTTCATTAACATGAGCCATATATGGCAAATTAAAGTATTCATCATGAGTGTACACAGAAACTGATTGTCCTCATTTCTGAGCAGGACCAGCTGTTTTCTTTTCCAGCAGTGTGTATTCTTTCCATTATTTGTCCTTAGGACAACGCAGATTTACATCTAAAAAGTGCCTGAATGGAAAACGAAAGCTGGCTGGAAAGCCGTATCAGGTCAGAGGAAACTCTGGATTTTCTGAGGAAACCTCCCATATGATCTCTTCTTTGGCATGCTTGAAATAATTTATCGTACATGGTGTTTTCAACACATCAAAGACCATTAAGCCTCCAGGGAACTCGACCCACACAAAACCAAATTTAGCCTTTGTGTCATTTTACTGTTTACCGGACAGGCCTAGAACACGGCCTACTGACAACCACTGAAAACCCGCGTTTAGAAGAGCAGACACATTTCTGAGTTGACCATCAACTCGCAGCTGAGCAGCACACCCTTATTGTGGGAGTGTGTCATCATTGTGGCTTATAGAGAAATAAAAATAATCTAAAAGTTAAAGTGACAATCTGGTCATACGTGAACACACCACAGCACACAGTGTGAACAGCACGAAATACTTCATCTGCATTTATCCCATTCACCGAATGAAGCAGGGGGCAGCTACGAACACAGCGCCCGGGGAGCAGTGCGTGGGGACGGTACCTTGCTCAGGGTACCTCAGCTGCCTAACCACTAGGCTACCAGCTGCCTCACTAAATGTAGTATTGTAGTATTAACAAAAGTAGTATTAACAATTAGTATTAACAAAAGTTTAGCCAGGTCAACAAAATGTAAGGAATGCACAAACCTAAAGAGTTCTTTACAAGTCAAAGTAGAAAGTTGCTGAGCCTTGTCTTGCAGTGGTGGGTGTCCTGGGAATTTCTTAATATAATATTATATAATATAATAATTTATAATATAATACGTTTTCTAATGTTTTATATTCTTATTATTACAAGCATCTTACAGAAGGAATGAATGTTAGTGGCCTTGTGGCCACCCCTCCAACACCAGCTGACAAAATTTTAAGCATCCCTCCTCCATATTAAAAAAATTGATGGCCATGAGCATGCTGGTTCAGTTTTATTGTCTGACTTCCGGTTATGTTTTTTTCTGACTCTATTTTGGTGCCATTGGAGTGTCATACAGTAGCATATGTTACTGTAATCTCATGGGAGCTTGGCTGCAGTTTTTAATGCCAGGTGCTACAGTTACACTCCACCAGGCTACATGAGCTTTGAGATGACTTGATGACAACACAGCTTAAGGTTCATTGGCTAGAAGCTCCACTGACAACAACAAAAAAAAACTGTAGTGAATACAGCATATAGCCTTTTGAACTGTGTACTGTTTTTGGCATGTAGCCTTATACAGCATGTAGCCTTTTGAACTGTGCACTGTTTGTGGTTATTATTTTCACAAGTGACATTCAGATTTATTTTCCTCAAAGAACTGTTATATCTGAAATGCTGTGACAGCTGTCAGGTGTGCACCGGCCCACATAGGGCGCAGCCTGTAAAACCGTCCAGCTGGATCTTCTCGCTTCCACCTCCAACTGTAACCTGTTACTCCCACCAGCTTCTAAGGTGAGATGAAGTTCTCACACAAGCCATTTTTGTTTGTACTGTCTTGCAGTGCAACCTTCACACATGCACTGCTGCCATGAACTTTTCTGGACCATATTAGTCAGATCAGGCATTAAATGGATTTTACTCTTCCAGCTCCATAGCATAAAATCAGAGATATGTATCTGTGTCCATGTGTGAACAGAGCAGGTAATTATCTGGAGAATTAATGAGTGGGAGTGTCATCATGTCACTAGCATGAAACCAGGAGGAAGTAATCAGAAGATACCAACAGGCATGTCTACTGGAGATATGGCAGAGATTTGTCAACTTCGGTTAGTAAGAGCCAGTGGTGAAATCATCAAGTGACTGTCATGTCCTCCCTCCTGCACGTTATACCCATGTGCCACCCCTCATCCAGACCTCATGAATAAGTTCCATTAGGTGAGAACATATCTAAAACTGATCTTTCGTGCACTGCATGTGTAAAAGAGCAACGCTGAAAAAAGATTCTCTGGACATTGAGTTTGTTTGTAAAGACAGCTTTCTAGTCTTATTACTAGTTGTGTCTTACTTTTGTATTACTTTACAGTGGGTTTGTGCTGTGTTCTTGTATTGGGCGTGGCTTATTAATTGGCGTGGCTTGTAATAAATTGGACATTTGTAGTGGGCGTGTCTCACCATGGGAGTATCACATACGTACAGTGGGCGTGTGTATGTGTGTGTGTGTGTGGAGATTCCATAGTCTTGAGTGTCTAATACTAACATATCCTGCAGCAGGGAGGTCCTGTTGCGTTTCAGTTGAACTGACCTGTAGCATGATTAGCAGGAACGGCTTGCAGTAGGAGTGGCCTGTAGTCTGTTTAGTGGGCGTGTCTTGTGTGTGTGTATATGTGTATATGTGTGTATGTGTTCTAGGGTCTTGCGGTGTCCTGTACACCCCGTCCTGTTGTATTATTGATATTATCAGTACAACTGGCTTGTAGTGGGAGTGCCCTATAGTCTTTAGTAGTGGGCGTGTCTCGTCGTGGGGGGTATCACAGGCGTGCAGTGGGCGTGTCTATCAGTCAGTCGGCGGGTCCTGTAGTGCACTAAGCGCTGTGGGCGGAGGGGAGCGCTGGAATCGCGGCGTGCTCCTCTCAGCTCTTCTCAGTCCTTCTCAGCTCCACAGCTTTTCTGAGCTCCCGGGCGGTTTTCAGGCGGTGCGTGAGATCTGCTCGTGTGTCCTCGTGTTTTATATCGCGCTGTGGACCTTCAGAGACCCGTGTGTCAGAGCGAGCACTGAGGGACCTTGCGAGGAACCGAGTAGGCTGGAGCAGCTGTTCACAATAAAGGTAAGAGAAGAGGAGTTGGGATACACGGGTTCTGGTAGCTCACCGTTTATTCCACTACAGTGTTGATGCTGAGGAACGAGGGGGTGGTCTCCACTCCGGCATGTGTTATTTGTCTTCTGAGCAGAGCTCGAGGTGACAAATAACACATGCCGGGTCTGAAATCTCCAGTGGTGAGTTCAGAAATAAATAACGTTGAACGCCGACGTGCACAATTTTTACAGTCAGTTTAGTGTAATGGTGTCTCTTAATTTTTTACTTTCTTGCATGTGACAAGAACAGTGTGAAAGCCGTAGCGACACCCTTCCCTCTGTGCTTGGGAATCTGACACCAACTTTCGAGGCTGTCATTGCACTTGCAGGTGGCAACTTTTCAAACTGTGTGCTGTCTTTATCCAAGCTCTAACAACTCCAGACAGGATTTAACTCAATATCAAACGCTTAGAATCCAAGTTCTTCTCATAAATAAAACATTTACAGTAAAACTACACCCATTTCTATACAACATTACTATTTGTGTACTTTTCTAAATGGGTACTGCATCATTTTATTATGTGAAATATCTTATGTGCAATAGTCTTAGCATGTGAATATCACTACTTATGCCAGTATTACTTATCTTCTACTGATCTCTAACTACGTGCAATAACAGAGTCATACCTGTCATCTGTGTTATTTATAATTCATTATTTCACTTGTAACTATAAGTTTTTTATCTAAAGTATTTATACTCTTGGATTAGGCTTTTAATACTGTGTACAAGCTGAGTTGCTTGCTTTGAATCGTTTCATTATTTCGTCTTACCATGTGCAGTATTATGTGAAACGTTGTTTTTGGGTACTGCATCATTTCATTATGTGAAATAGCTTATTATGTGCCTTACCATGTAAATATCACTACTTATGTCAATATTACTTATATACTACTGACCTCTACTACATGCAATAATGTATCACAGTGTATTTCACATTGATCTTTTTTTTACAGAATTCTAATCAGATTTTATTTAAACTTTATATTATATATTTTTCTTGTCTTTGTGTCTCTGTGTGTCTGTGCAGTCATAAGCAATTTCCTCCAGTATCAATAGTATTCAGATTCTGATTCTTATATAGGATTCCCAGACCAGTTGTAGAGAAAATGTGGACAGTCACTATGGTTTAGGATACTACATGAGGATTATAGATTACTGTATTAGGATAAGACAGTACTACAATAGGATTATTGTAAAGTTTGGTGCAGCATTGTAGAAAGATGATTATTTCTAACTGTTTTGAACATTTGTTTTAGAAAATCTGGAAAAACTATATAATAGTCAGCACTACATTGAACAATATCTGATCTCTAGGTTGATCAGACTGTTTGGGTGGAACATAAGAGATGTATTTGTGTGTTCATGCTTGTGTGTTCAGCTGTGTCTTTAGCTGTTATTGACATGCACATAGCAGTAGCGTACATAATGCTATTACATAACTCCGAGATGAGTTTTTTTTTCTGAGTGATAATATCCACGACTAGCACGGTGAACTGGTGTTCCCTTGTGTGCTTAGTAAGGAGCTTAGCTCTGTGCATGTTGGGGGTTGATGGGGTCTTCAAACTTTTGCAGGCTTCTGTGTGATTTAGCCTCCAAACTCAAAGACTAATGGTAGCCACCATTTGTGTCCATTTACACAGATGATACTGATAGATCATGTTTATTGATTTCTTTTAAGTGATAGATCTTGCTGCACCTAGAAATGAATGCAATGCGGTGGTGAATTATTGATAAGGGATATACATTGCTTTAGTGAAGTCAGCTCCAAAGTGGAGAATATTGCCTGTTTGCTGGACAATCCGAGTATCATCTCATTTATTTGTGTTCTGTAGGTGCTGTTTAGACTCCAGTGTCAAACCTTTCACAGCTGCTGTATTAGATTTGCATGGTGCATTCCATTTGATTATGGCCCACACTGACATTCATATCCACTATTGTGTGACAGCCACGACATACTTGCATCAGTTGGCATTTTATAGCTGATTATAGTATTCTGTGAAATGTGACAGAGTTTTGTGATTGCTATTACGCTTCCCTCACAGCCGAAATTATGTGAAATGTTTTCTCAGTTGTTAAAAGCCTTGCCATCTGTTGTAATAGCACTTCATTTGGGATTTCTACATTTAATCGGCATCATAACTTGTGGGAAAAGCCTACCAAAATAAGTCGTTTGCTCTCTTTAAATAAGAAGCCATAATATTAGTCACATATTGACATTGCTTCTACTGCAACTTCTCAGAAATTCAAGTTAATCTTACAAATATTGTTACAAATGGCACGATGATGGAACCAACGCAGTCGCTGATGTGAAAAATGGAACTTACATTATCACTGCCAACTGTGGAAATATATTATCACCGCCGTAACAAACTGCCTGTTGTAATGTAACTTTATTCCAGGCTATTTTTACGGTTTTTATTGGTCCTGGGAATATCTCACGCCATTTAAACAGCGTGTTTTAAAAAATAAAAAGGAAGAAAAAACAGAAAAAGTGTAGGTTATGACATGGCAGGAATAATATGAAATGTGTGAAACCTATTACCATTTCATTAAAAATCAATCCTGTGCACAACATATGTATCAGCTCCTTTAAAGGACCCATATATTGCATTTTTCTCCATTTTATTTTTTCCACTATAGATCCACCTATTACAATAGTGTTTTCACCATAAAGGTTTAGTATATAATCTATATAATTTGTTTTAAATTATATTTTTACAATTTTCAACCTCTCTTTATCCCATCTCATTTTAAATAGGTTGTTTATGTTACTGTGACCGATATATATATGTAAAGCGATTAATTAAAATGAACTAGTTAATCGCAAATCGCAAATTAATCGCGATTAATCTCAATTCTATTTCAACCCAATATATAATATATAATGACCACACTAAGTCATCAATTTTATAAATAAGGCTTTGTTTATTTTTTCCCAACTCTGTCACACTTTTAAAAGCTGTGAGATCTTTTATGCATAACATATTCAAACCTGAAAGAATCTCTTGTTTTAAGACAAAAACGTAGCTTTAAATAACCTGAATTAAAGCAGTGGTCCCCAACCTTTATTTCGACACAGACCGGTTTAATATCAGAAACTATGTTCACGGCCCGGCATTTAAGGAGCGGCAGATAAATATACGTATACGTATTTATACAAATAAATGATACGCATAAAATGGGGATATTTTAAATATATAATAATAGGTATCTTTAAAATATAATAATAAACGCAAATCCATTGTGTACTCGTGGCTTTATTAAAAGCATTTTCACAACAAGCCAACAACATAACACGGGTAACATTCACGTTCTCTTTCCCTGTGCAGCCGGCGGACCGGTACCACATGACCACTGAATGAAAGGACAAAGCCTAACTAAAGTCCTCCGCCGTCTCTGCCATTTAACAGCGTGTGTTTATCTCCAGTCGCTAGCTTGCCTGAGCAGCTTCTTCTTCTGGCATGCTAGTCGCCGACGTAGCGCAATACTGCCCCCACTGATTGTGTGGTACTGCAGTGCAGAGGGGCGTTTAATTTTCAATTTATTTTAAAGTGTTATAGAAAATAAATTAACGCAAATAGTTAACGCGATATTTTTAACAGCACTAATATATATGAAAATGACCTCTCTTCTGATTGGCTGCCTTAGTTTGGGCCTCATTCAGAAAGTAGTCTTAGTCTTAAATTTGTTAATTGCTTGTTTAAGAAAATATTTTACCTGCAGCTCATTTGGTCGGATTATGAAGGAGAGTGTGACAGCAGGCCCACAACAAAGTCTGAACCTGCAGTTCCCCAAAGTAAGCTTTTCAGTCTTCATCTGTGGCAGCGGAACAAATAAACAACCTGAATTTAGCCAGAAACAAATATAATATAATTCCGCAAACACGACTGGCTGTGAGGTGAGTTACAGGCAGGCAAGTACTGGATGGAGTTGAATAATTTTTTGGGTACAACCTTTTTAATGGAAGGATTTGCTCTTATTAAAGCACAGGTAACAAAGTCAACAGGGCTTCCTGGAGTTTACTGTTTTCTCCATTTTGCAGAAATGTTTTATATACCTACAGAAAACTTTACATCTGAGTAAAATGTATTTATCATGAATAAAATTACAGATGAGCTGGTTTGTATCAGACAAAACCATGCTCATAAAATTAGTTGCTGTAACACACTGTTGCTTAAACATGAGATATTTGTCCATGTGTCTGATGTTGCTTCTCATCTTCCCTTTTTAACTGTTTTGAAAGTCAGTCTTGAAAGTTAACATTTTTAGGTCTATCACAACAATGCTGGTTGCGATTTCACTATTATATTGTGTCACAAGAGGCTTGGTGAGAATCGGGTGCATCTGATGGAATAAAATTGCCATCAGCAAATATTTGCATGAAGAATTCAGACAGTTGTTTACACTTGAGTGATATTTCAAACCAAATTCCAATGATGAATTATTGCATCCTGGAAGAGCAATATAGGGGATGCTGGCGTATGGTGCTGCAATTGTTTCATTTCACTTATCTAACCTTATTTTTAAGCTTATCCATTTTTTCCCTAACCCAGGTAGTCCCAATTTCTGCATGCAATGTTTACATATTAGCAAATATTTCCATGAAAAATACATCAGCCTAAAAAATAAGAAAGCACAGAAGACTGATTCACTCATTTGTCTTGGTGTTATAACATGTTTAGAGGACATGCAATTATTTTTCACTCATATACCCACATTCGCATGTTCCAGTGAAAATTGGAAGCTTTGCTTCACTGATTTAATATGATTCTGTGTTACTAAAGATATTTATGTGCATTTATTCATGTGTGTGTGCGTGTGTTTGTGTGTGTATGTGCCATATACTATTTTATGTTAGTGTGTTGTAGTATTTGCTACAAAGTAACGACCACTATGAAGCAAAATACCCAATCAGGCAATCCGGGGCAGCTGGTAGACTAGTGGTTAGGGCATCCGCCCCGTGACCAGAAAGTCTGGGTTCGATTCCCAAGACCGCTAGGCACTGCTGAGGTACCCTGAGCAAGGTACTGTCCTCACACACTGCTCCCCGGGCGCTGTGTTCGTAGCTGCCCCCTGCTTCACTTGGTGAATGGGTTAAATGCAGAGGACGAATTCCGTGCTGTTCACACTGTGTGTTGTAGTGTGTTCACATATGACCAGATTGTCACTTTCACTTTTTTCACTACTATGTCCTTAATATCTAATATCACCTCCCATGCAAGTTCTTCTTCAGGGACAATATTTCCAATTAAAATGGGAATCAATCTTAGCAATGTTCAGTTCTCATGTGCATTGCCACCTATCGTGTTTCTAACTGTAAAAGAGCGCGGTATGGTATGAGGCCGATTGGTTTTGTCTCCACCTTTGTATGGAAATGACTGGATCACTTTGTTAAGGTAATCAAGAGTAAAGCATTTCTTGGAGATCAATAAACCAATACAACGTGTAAGTTCGACTGGGACAACGCCTTCAAAAAGATCATGTGCTATATCCGGGGGATAGCCAGTGCTAACATGAAAATAAGAAAGATGCTCCGTTAGAGCACACTGTTTTTTGACACCACAGCAGACAGTTCCATTCTCCCGAGCTGATTGGACATGAACATCATGGTTCTCTTTGGTTCTATACTGATAAGCACCAGACTTTACCAGTCTGAAATTCTGCTTTAGCTCCAGTACAAAACCTGCAAATTGGCCTACTAGAAAAACTCTCTACAAATCCACCTATTGAATGAGCTCCAAGATTGTCTGCTATTACACACT
>JBBPDB010000011.1:11395265-11415706 GCA_037974465.1 Brachypetersius altus
TAAAATTGTACAGATATGCTGTACCCAGTGCAAATATGATCATATGGAACCCCTGTCAAGCAAATAAGACATAAAAATTGTTTTAATAAACTCTACCTCATTTCCACAAAAAATAAAGTATATTACATCTAAACTATTTTGTCCTTCAGTTGAATTGCCTTTGGTAATAACTGCGTTGTATTATATTTTACTGGCAAGGTTGTACACTTCCAAGGCAAGTAAATTCAATGTATTTTCCCACTAATATAGCAATGCAATATTCTCGAACAGTTGTGCTATTATTCTCATTTTATATTTGATGCTATATTAAAGATGACGAAATCTGGAACACACGGCCAGCTGCACTGGTGAAAAGAACCAGAGATACCCAGAGTTATGTGCAAGGAAGCTGACAAATTTGAGCTTTGGTCATGTAATGTCTATACATGAAAGTGTGCATGTGCTTCATTGTGTACACATGCATGTGTATGTATTTGTTCACGTTCTCCCTGGGGATAGCCAAAGAGCTATATAATCCTTAGGGACAAGAAATGAAACAGAATGACATCGACTACTAAGGAATGTTTGAAATTGGAGGGATTTTTTTTTTACTCAGAAGTTTATTATTCCAGTCCATGTAAAGCAGCCTCAATGGGATAGTTTCACTAGGGAGGGGAACACAGAAAAAGATGGGCCTACTTTTTCCCAGCTCTGAGTAACAAACACACACACACACACACACACACACACACACACACACACAGTCTTTACACACAGTCTTATACCCCTTCCCACAAAACGCACTGACTCAAATAAACAGAAGGATAAATACGCCAAGTGGAGTGTGCGCCGTTACCCAGGAGCCAATGGGAAATAAATACAGGCAGGGGCTAATCGGGTTGCCCCGTGTAAATAAACACTCTGCCCAGGGGGATTGTGGGACTGGACAATGCTGTGGCGGTGGCCGCCCACGTGTAAAACTTAAACACGCAAGACTCTGGAGAGTGCTGCTGTCCACTCAGACGACAGAGAGACCAGAACGGAGGCGCCGCTAATGCCTCTTGTATGCCATCTGTCAACAGTGTAGAGTTTGGCTGTGTATAATTCTTATATTCTGTAAAATGTAGAAAGATGCATGGGAAAAAAACAGCCTATGCAGTTAATAAATAAACAAATATTACATTCGCACATCCTAAATATTTACTACAAGGCTGCTACATACCACTGCACCCTCAGTTTGAATTTCTGCACCCTCAGCTCATTTTGGAGAACATTTCCAAAATTATCCTTCCCTAATAATTATTTCCAAAACAATTCTATATGTACATGATTACTAAATATGAACATATATAGCACACATACATATGTAAAGCCTTAGAGGTCTGTTATCTGTCGATAGCTATTGTTTTGTAGCACTGTCTTTGGTTAGCATCAGTCTCTGGTATAGGCAACACAAGTTAATAAGACTGTTAGAAGTTGGCAACTCAGTCAGATATAAATGCTGAAGTATTAAATATGAAACTGTCTCAGTGATCCTAAAGATATATTATTTTATGACCTTTACTCATTAAGTTAGATTGAAAAAAGAACAATAAAAAAGTAAACTGTATTTCAGAAAAAGCAGAAAGGTGCATTTTAGGCAGGTTTTCAGGCCTCACATGTAGCCTCGGCAGTGTAATGCCACAGTAAAACAGCAGAGTTTTGTCATTTTTAAAGAGGACTGAATCTACATGAAGTATTGGATTACAGAGGTAATGTTACATTCAACACCAATAACCATGGTGGCAAGCATGTTTTAGTAAGAAGTTTAAAATATAAAATAATAATCTAAAAACTATTAACCAAAAAGCATAGATAAGGAAATCACCTTGCTATTCAAGATAAACCAAATTGGCAACAAGAAGACCTTTAATATTACACATGTGGGATACTATGAAATTGTCGTGCGTGTTATCGAGTGCACGTTGAGCTAACGTGGGCACTGCCATTTATTTCCAGTGCACCCACTGTGATCGTGCCCTGGATCTGGCCCTGTACCACTGCTTTCTGCAATATTTGTATATCCAGGCAATGCAAAAGTCTCATACATGATAATAAGCTTTTAGTTTTAGAGAATATTCCAGATAATATTCATTTGAAATTAGACCACAGTTATAATCTTGTAGGCTGGCTGAGGGACATACTGTATCTCTTGATATTGGCACTCAAACCAAATATATTTACGTATCACTCAGCCTCACTCACCAGTAACTTAGCATCAGCCAGTAAAACAATCAGCCACCACAAAGTTCATCACATGTTATTGGTCTTCCAAAAAACAAATAACATCTTGGTTTAACTGCAAGACAAGCGAATGACAACAACAAAACTAAAACACTCCGACTGTCATCCACAGAGCTATCTTCCCCAGTCACGAGTGACGGAGCTCCGGTCTGGATGAACGTGCCATTTTTTTTTTTTTTTTTTATTGTGTCATAATGATGTTCCACTGGTAAAAATACAGTTAAACTAGATAAAACAAATAAAATGAAATTAATTCACGAGGTTGACAAAAGTGAGGTGTATGACTTTAGTTTATGAGGACATTAGTGTTTCAATCAGTGTTTATAATCTGAGGTGAACTACTGAAATTGCATATAAAATGCCACACATTATTAGCTGATAATCAATGGTTTATGTTTGCATTGAGAAGCAGAGCACACTTCAGTTACCAGTGATTCAGTTGGCAAGCTATACTTCAATTGTCAGGGATTATGTGAGGCATATATCACTATTTTACAGCATGGAGCGTAAATAAAATTTGATGCGTTTTTGTGTGATGATTCATTCAAAATCTGCCAATAATTCTGGAGTTGACTGTACACAAGTCATTTAGTATATTTTATCATACTGTATTTTGCTCCTTTTCAGCTCATGCCTGTCACGGTCTGGTCAGCGGCCTTATGCCGTTGCTTTTATGTTTGTTCCTGTTTTCTGTTTCCTTTGGTTAGGGCTTTTATTTTGTTTTTTGTTTGTGTTTTGTTGGTCACATGCCTGTTGAGTTCCACCTGCTTTTGATTGCGTTGATGATTTTGCCTTGTATTTAAGTTTTTCTCATTGTGACATTGAGCATGAGCCCATCGCCTGGATTATAGGTGTTTTTCTGTTCACGTTCCTGGTGGCCATCGTTCCCTTTACTTTGTTTTGTTTCGTTTAATAAAGTCCTCCTTAATATGGATCTCTGCCTGCCTGCTTGTTCCTGGAACCTTACAGGTAGTTCCGGGTCTGGGCCTCGCGGCCCGACCTGTGACAATGCCTAACAACGCAACACTCATTAACATGGCCCTTTAGTGGCCGACTGCTTTATTCTCTTGCAGTTTGTGGGTTGAGGTGTGTGTCATTATTGATGCTGCACCCTGTTCTAGAGCAAATCTCGCTTCTGAACAACTCTCAGTAACTGAACTGAGTTGTTAAGCTGCATTTATTTATTCTGGATCTCTGATCCGTCTTGCAACAGAATCTGACTCCGAAATGTTAAGTGCTGTCAATATAACAGGGTGTAATATGTTGACAGCTAAATTTCCAGTTGCCTAGAACATGGCCATTGGCCTGATCTGCACAGTTACTGTAATCCTTCTCCGGTGGCTGAACTGTCGATGGAGGTTTGAATTCTGGCTCCGTACGAAATGTCGTCCTCCATCCATCATCTTCCTTTATCCAGCTCCATCTCAGCTGCTGGAGCTGGATAAAGGAAGAAGATCTGCCATGTTTTTTCGTCTGGCTCTGTGGGCTAAAACGCAGGACATGTCTAGGACTATTTCCATTATTTAGTCAAAAAAAAACAAAAAAACATACTCCCCCAAACACACACACATGCAAAACATAACACATTTTCACCCAGTTTTCTATCTGCTGTAGCCAGTGTGGTTTTTCTAGGCAAAGGATATTTATGCTGGACATCTGTAATGGGTCGTAACCACTGACCATGTGTAGGACTGTCAGTGCTTTAATTAGCCAGCATACTCGAAACCATATGGGTCTTTGGGTGACGGGTTACGCTGAGAAGTCTACGGCTGTTTCTGGGTTCATACACTATTTAAAAGCAATTACACAATACCAAGATAATGAGATATGCAACAAATTACATTTTATTCCATTGATATTTGTACAGGCTTAAATCTGTACTGCAGACATTGTCTTTTGCATACTCCAAAATCAAAAGAAGGTAAAAACACGATCAAATCCCTTTATTTTTCCATGTAATTAGACTAAACTGTAGTGAAATCCTCTTTTTATAAGCACAAATGTGGCATAAATTGAAAGAATGAGTATATTTAGTTAAATATTCAGGGAAAATTTACTACTTAGAGTGTATCACTTGCATAAAATAACACTATTTGCTTAGTTGTTGTAATTAACATAAATCAAAATCCTCCATAATTAAGGTTCAATTCAATTTAATCCAGGTCAGCTATAGCTTTGCCATTATTAGCACCTCTCAAGTGACATGACTACATACATGTTGTCAACCACTAATATACAAGGATCAGAACTCAGTATAATATAGTACAATATATAACTATAATTCAGCCTTAAGAAGACTTACTGGCTATACTGTGAAAAAAAAGGTTGTGAGGGTTGCTGATATTTTTTTTTTCATCAAAGTACACTTGGATACAGTATTTTCAAAAGTGATGTACTGTTTGTCCAACGTGCCTCACACATCTTTCATGGGCAGCAATGAGCAGTAACTCAGACATTCAAATGTTTGTTAATGGCAGATCAGAAGAAATATGGCTTCTTTCTTCTTCGAGGCCATGAAAACAAAATCTGAACGTGTGCTCAAGAGCTAAAAGTCATCATTCAGCAGGCAGACTAAATGATTACAGTGAAACAGTAGCCCCTACGCTAACCCACAACATCTGGAGACTCATTTGCGCACAGCAGAGTAGAACTTTCCACCTGATAAGCACAGTTAAGAGTGTTTATATCAACGCCTGTATCTAGCAAGCAAATCACACTGCTGGGGCCAAATCCTCCTTCACCAAGGCAGAAATACGGTCTAGTATGTGGGTAATCCTGGTGTCTGTGAGCCCATTCTGGCGCACAAGTGAAGACACACTTCAGCTGCACTTGTTTGGGTTTTGTTTCCACGGCTACAAGCTCCGACAAGCCAAACCACAGAACTAGACCAATGAAACATTTGCATAGCAACCCTGCTACCAACTGTCTTCAATAAACCACGGTAACGTTCGTTCAGAACACAAGTTTGCGTATAATTAGTAGAAATGTTTAACCTTGCTTTACTGTTTGAATAGAATTATACTGTTACATGACTTTATTACACTCTTTTCATATAATCATTGGTTTTGATATGACTAAACATAAGACAAATCCAGATCACAAAACATCTTCAACTTATGAGTGAGAAATTCCAACTCACAGGGTACATTTTTAGCACAAAATAAACGTTTCAAATAGAAAAATAAAATAAAAAGCTTGATGTCAGGAGAATTCCAACCGTAGGTGCTTCAGAAGTACTGAACTGTCTCTAATTAAAGATGTACTCTTGAGGGTAGCATACTAGTGACGGTGCTTATACACTAAACATTAAGTTTTCTGAGGTTGCTCCATTAACGAGACTACTATTCAGATCCACTCAAATACGGTCCATCTTAAAGTGAAACAAAAGAGCAATCCCAAATGCACTTTGATGCTAAATATGGGTGACACACTTGACAATATGTTATTAAAGCACATAAAGAAAAGGCAGAAGAAGACTTTTTCAAGTCGAATCATGAAAATGAACTAAGTACGAGATGAACTTATGATCGATCTAATTAGTTTGGGCTTGGTAATTATTAAGTAAGATAATGGAGGACACGGAATTACGGTAGCAGAAAAGAGTGAAGATTGGAGGAGCTAATGCAGCCTTGTTGTTTTATAGGATATGAAAAGACTTTGTATACACTAAAATGTTCAAACTACATAGTGACACCACACTGTACATTAGAACCTGATTTTATACACTGTTGATATAAAGGTAAACATGTAAAAATGGGGAAATCTCCCCCTCTCAGAAGATTGACTTGTCCCTGATTAGTAGGCCCTTATCATTCAGGTCCAATATTTTTACTTTATATATTGCTGCTTTACAGAGTCATTCAGTTACGATCTAAAGGGGGTTTCCAATGTGCTAGAGTGTACTTTTTTTCGCCCTCCCATCCAATATTATGACCAGCCGTCACTGGTTGCAATGTTAGCACCTTTAGTCCGTGCCAGAATATCATGATCCATATCATGTATTGTTTAAACGTCTTCAAGTGTCATGATATCATAGTTTTTCCAAATTACCCGCGCTAAATATATCTATCGCTACCCTAACATTTGCCCCACTACCATCATGTCTTGTCTCATGCCCACAGCTGTAAATATACTGTGTTTCCCCACTCTCTGGGCTAAGCTCAACCAAAACTGCTTTATCCCACTCTTTGCCAAGCACCATATTTTACCTTCTCTGACGTAAATCCAGCCATGGTTATGCTACCATTAAGTCTCAAAAGACTTCACTTTTATGGATTTTGTTATTTATAAAACCCTCCTGGTACACTGAGCAAAGCTGACCTTTTTTTTTACACAGTGGATTCATAAAACCTTATTTTTCCTCTATTATGCGGCACTCTCAATGTGCATCATATTAAGTCTACCCATGGACCCTAATCTACAATACCCGCTTGAGTGTGTATGGCGAGGAAATAAGGACCTAAGCGTGCATTAGCTTGGCGAAGCGGCATCAGAAACTAGCATGAGGCTCTTCATGTGGTATGGTACAGCGGCAGACGGCTAAGGTCAGATTTTGCTGATGTCTGGATGTCTGGCACACACACTCTGGAGAGCTGCTAACGTGTCTAAAGTTCAAAAAGTAGCATTAAGCCATCCTGGAGACCACAGAAATGAGAGGGTTTCAGAGTTGAAAGGTCAAAGCTGGGGCGTGGCACGGCTGACACACGCAGTGTCCAACAAACAAAGACAGCTGCTCATAATGAACGGCAGACTTGCGCAAGAACAGCGTGGTAGTGGAGGACATGGCCCATGCAAAGTGCCAGAAGCACTTTCACATTTATTCTCTATGTGTTTAAGAACTTTAGATTTTTAGATAAATCATTTCTATGAAATATTTTGTCAAATCTGATCAGCTGAGTCATGTTCCAAACCATTGTAAAACATTCAGTGTAGACACTCATCAACTTCTGCATTAATATAGCACAGGGTTCAAGATTATTTTACTATTGGTTATTGATTGACACCCATAAAATACTGTTAGCAAATTATTGTCATTAACTATAATTATAATAATAACAATAATATTAATAACAATAATAATAATAACAGTATAGCATTATTTCTAGTAAATCTGTGTATTTTAACAATGTTACTTGTTCTTCCCTAATTAACACTTTCAATCTGAGGCTAAAAGTGTATATCTTTATATACTGTAACTTTGTTATACTTTAAATTATCACTGAGTGATAAAAAATGCTCAGATTCAGCATAATCTCAGTAATAATGTTTTTAAACATACAAAATGAAACAATCTGAATGATTCTGAAAGTCACTGAAAGTCTCCATCGGCAGGCATTTTTATATAATGCTGTTCCTAATGATGTGCTGCTAATCAGACACATCGCTCTGTGCCTGCATGTCAAGTGCTGCAGGCCTCATCATGAGCTTGAAGAACATTTGAAGACAATCATTACAGTAACAAACCTTTTTAATAAACCTTAACGTATTATTAAAGTATTTTGTAGGTATCATGTAGCCATATGAATGTTGTCCCTCTCGTAAAGTGATAACATTTATGGTGCATAATGTTTACCTAGTATTTCTCTTTTAGAGACATATGAGTGACTAAAGCAAAATAAAGTCAGTAACTGTTATGTGATTGTAAGAATTTCAATTACACCACACTTCATTACAAAAAAATAGTAATTGCAGCACCGTAATATGTTGTTGCCCCCTGCATTGGTGATTATGTAAAGTAACAGGACTCTCCCCCACCTGAGAAACTGTCTTTATCCATGGCTAGGAGGTCTCTGGCCTGATACAAGTAGCAGCGCAGATGGTAGCGTGTACCACCTGAAACACAGGCAAATGCAAAACTCACATTATGGACTACACATTATGTTAAAATTCCAAGGAAAAACAAAAATACAATGTCTGTTTACTATCAAAGAAGCAGGAGATAGTGGGTCGGTTGACACCAAAGGTTGTTGTAACTGACTTGTCATCATTTCGGTCGTCGGTCACACTGCTCTGTTGATAGACAGGAAAAAAACATTACACAGACACCGAGCCACAGAGCCAATTAAGCAGTTACTATGCTCCCTGAATGTAAACGAGCCTTGTGTATCTTGGCCGTTAAGCAAGAGAAAGAGTTATGATGCTGAATCAGATATCTAAAAATTCCAACCAAGAGTGTAAATGGAGAACGCGATAATGATCTGAGTTCTGCTGGCAACTCCGCTGCGCCGCAAACCACTGGCACTGAACAACGGTGCGTCACCGCCTTATGATGCTGGAGTTGCACTCGACCAGGAACTTATTCAAAGGAAAAGTGCTATGTCATCCATGTCTACAGATTTGCATGACAAATTGTTTAGCAAAGAAATGTCACATCAGTATCTATATAACCACTCGTACACTATTGGTGTGCATACAGTATCTTACACCCATTTTGTTGCACGAAAATAGAGATGCCCAACCCATCTTTCAGGCCTACTGAATCTTCCAGAAATGACCAGCAATGAACACAACAAAAATAAACATTATTTCCCTTATGCTTCTTTATGATTGTTGGATTTGGCATTGCACAAATTTGCTTTTAAACTATCAGGCCATTCTGCACAAGCTGTGAGACAGTATGTATAAGTGCAAGGCGCAACAGATATTTATGTCCAAATCCATTTAGCTATTTTTAATCGTGGAAAAACTGGCTTTGCACCAACACAATGCACAAAACTGTTGTCCCAACTCTCTTAATTATTCAGAGGAATGTTTTGGGCATAACAGGCAGAAAAACAATCAGAATTATATGACAATGCCCCTTTAAAAGGCAGTGCCACAAGATGGTTTCCACCAAGGAAACAGACCTATATATTAGTGCTGGGCCGTTAACTGCGTGAGATTCTTGTTGCGCAATAAAAAAAATATTGCCGTTAAGATTCTGATAAGATTCTGATAATTCTGATAATAAACTAAATTATTTTTTAATTCATTTAAATAAACGCCCAACCACACTTCAATTAAAAAGTACCAATAGGACCCAGCCTTTCAGACTGATAAACAGTCAAGCTGTACACTCGCCTGTTTTTAAAAGTCATAAAATAATTTAGGTAGAAGAGGTTAGTAACAAGTAAATGACCCACACATCTTTGTCGATCTGCGCATTACAAAAATGTTTTGTGGTTGTGCTGAATGTTCTGTGATTGGTTGGTTTGCAGTTAGTCAGAGTGCTTTCGCAGAGTTGGCTCTAAAATTAGGTTCTTGTGTCTTATTTCTATGCTGATTACAATTTGGGAGGTTTTATGTTTAGAGGAAAAGCTGTTTTCTGGAATTCCCTCCTGTGTATACATTGCTGTTTTCTCGGCCACTGTATTTTAAGCATTGACACATTGACTGTCTCCCACGGTACCAGCAAACTATTAGTTGACCAGTCTACCAGTCCCCATCAAACCAAAACCATTTCTGAGGTCCATGCCTTAGGGAATACAATCAAAAAGTCTACTATCAAAGCTACTGAGTTGCTATCAGTAACCCTCAGATGAAGTGTAAACAGTGCCAGAGAGCCCAAAGGGTTCTATAGTAACATATTTCATATGCCTACGAGGAAGTCTTTACAGCCTTTGCCATACAACAGTGGTGGTACTGTTGTGGGGTACATAAAAAGATGACTAAACTCAGTGAAATACAAACACATATTAAAGGAAACAAATTAGTACCACAGTGAAGAACCAGCTCACCCAGCTCTGCACCGCCGCTTAACCACTAGCCTATGCCCTACATCAGTGGGTGCCAACCCAGCAGCGTGTGCATGTTGGCTAAGGAGAGTATAGGTTTTAGGAGCCAGCAGCCAACTGGAGCTTAAGTGCCCAGCCAAGTTAATCATAATCAAGAAAATCCCAAAATAATACAAAAAACCCCAACAGAGCAAGACCTCAAAACCCCTAATGGGCAGAGGGATTGGCTAGGTACATGAAAATATGAGCGATAGCTTTTAATCAGTCGTTTTCAACAAATATAAGCATTGCCATGGTTCACAGCACTCTAGGAAGTACACATTACAGTCTTCTGCAGGGGTTTCTCCAGGCAGGAACTAAGAAGCAGGCAGGGGATCCCCCTTTCCACAACTGATAGCGCTAACAGGGCCTTTCACTCAGCAGACCAGACCCTATCCAGAACCTCCTTAAATCGGGGTCCAGCCAAGCCCACATCACAGCCCATGCCAGAGCAGTCTGAAATTGATTTGAAACAATGGGCCCAGTAGACCAGAGTATGAGTAAATGCACTGTACTTGTAGGGTGTGCACACATTTCCAGTGTCTCTTTCACACACACACACACATACATATACACATACACACACTCTTGAACAGATCCCTCTTTATTTTTGTGGTAATTGGTCTCCCTAGGTGCCTTTATTTCACCAAGCTGATTCCGCTCTGGTTGCCCAGTCACTCTCAGCGCCTTGGGCCCATCCAAGCCTGAGGCCCTTCATGCACATTTTCACCTTTTCCTTCTCCAAAACGGGCCTCACCCTTAACTCTCCCGTCTCTCTTCCAGTCCATCTAACCTAAGGGCATCTACCACTGTACCCATGTTTCACATGTTCCAAAACCACTGCTCCTTCTCTCACACGCATTTGGTTCCTTCCATCTTATGGCTCATAAAAGGACTTTCTTTGTAAATGAGAAATTTTTACCATTTAAAGAGCCTCCGATTAATGTCATGGTTCATTTCCAAATAAAGTCAAGAACCATTTGGGAAATATTCTTTTTTTTTTAGTGTATTTCTTGACCTCATCAAGAACTAAGACTTCTTGTGAGACAGTATTCATTCTCACTGTCTCCATTCCTGCTTTTCAGTCTTCTCATCAGAGTGTGCCAGACCTCCTTCGTCCCACTTCCAGCCTTGTAAATTTCGTTCGTTAACCCTCATTACCAGTGAGCACTCCAGGGCAAAGATGGCTGCCGGTCCGGACTTCTCCAGAGGCTCCATGCGGCACCGCCAGCGGCGGCGGCGGAACGAGTCCGTCTTCCTCTGCTTCAGGTGGAACTTCCAGCCAAACAGAGAGGCATACTCCCAGCCCTCACGCTCCGACTCATCTGGACGCTGCTGTTGGAGAACATACACACACACACACACACACACACACAATGTTAAACTAACAGCAGTGTGGTTAGAGAAATTCTTCAAATCTGTGTTCATAGAGCACCACCATGAGGAGGGCTAGGTAATGACAGAAATAAAAGGTCTCACACTCTCTCTTGGTCCATCTATTAATGCAAGGTAAGACAAGTTTATTAAATATAGCAGATTTTTACATTTTAAAACAAAAGAAATACATTTATAACGGAGACGAAGTCACCGATATACAGTAAAAGGAACAAAGACAAAAAGAATAATTGTTAAAGGTGCTAACAGATATACCTCTTCTTTTTTCTCTTTCTCCTTTTTGCTCAGTTCATGTCTGTCTCACATTCTCTTTCTCTTAATTTTCTCATCTTTCTCTCTCTCACTGTGTCTCTCATTTTATCCACCCCCTGTGTCTCTTTCTCTCTCACTTCAGTTCCCCACTTTTCTCTCTCTTTCTCTTTCCTGTCCCATCCACCCTCTCTTTTTCTCTCTCTCTCTGTCTCCCACTCTCTCTCACTGTCTTTCTCTACACAGAAAACCTCTTTATCCTTCAGCCTTGCTCATCTATCATCAAAAACAGCGTGTTAATCTCAACAATACATCATTATTAAGTGTGTTATAGCCATTATGTCTATGGGTTTTAATACACACGCACACACACTGACCTTCAAAAACAGAACGACTCTTGCTCTCCCTCACATGCACCATACACACACACACATGCACAGATGATGAACATTAGACATATTTGCGGTGGGACCTTAAATGTGGATGAGCTGTGGATTTCTTGCCAAGGCAGAATAAGGCTCATGGATTAGAGACATGGGATTGATTTCAGATTAGTGTCAGATGTTGTGATTGATTATGTGTTCTCTCAGACCCCATCTACCCCCCCCCCCCACCAGAACCCCCCCTTTCCATCTGCCAGATACTCTGTGGAGCTCCTCATGCTGTCCCACCACACAGACATTTCCCAGAATCCCCCTCAACTCACACAGCAGCAAGGAGCAGCAAAAAGGCAGTAAAGAGAAACATTTTTTTTTTACTTTTGTTTTTATCTAGTTCCCAATACAAGAGTGAGGCATATGTTGACTTTATTGCATTGATGGGAAACATATGACCTGGATTTAGCCAATAGGAGAGCAGTAGCAGTGTGGTACCTTTCTAAGCGCGTCCATTTTCTGCAGGTCTCTGCGGCGCAGTCGAATCCAGCGGCGCCTGCGATTGGTGTGGTACATTTTCTCCGCTGGTACCCAAGACTTCGGCCGCCGGTCAGGAGGAATGGTAAGACCATACTCCCACCCTGAGGATCATTAGGTGAAAGATGGAAGAGAGCAGGTTGGCTGGCCTTTCATAACTGAAACGAGCCTCATCAACAATCACACTTGATTATCATCCTAAAAGCAAATTCTATTGTAATATCTATCACAAAAATCTGCAGATCAATAATCCTGATGATCACAAAGAATGCTACAATAGCATCTAGCAAAGATTTCCACACCCTGATCATCCACTGCCCTTTTCAGATCTTCACTCCATTCCGGATCTTCCCACACCCAACCTGGAGGGCACTCGATATCATCTTTAGCCACCGCTCTCTCTCCATTCTGCTCCACAATGGACACATAGAGAAAAGCAAGATAATTACTGCTTTTATCCTATGAGGTGGTTTAAAGCTAGACTGGTTCTCTAAGTTTAGTTTAGAATATCTTGTGTCCTCGCAGACAGCAAAAACATAGCATATGGTGAAAAAAAAACATGTTCTGTATAATATTTAAAAACAAAAAGGTAAAAATCAACTATACAGCTGCAGTGCCAAAGGACTGTCTAGGATGGAACTGGGCACTCCTGATATTTGTTTGGCCAGCCTGAGTACCACACTAAAATCGAATTTGCTATCAGTTTGCTGCTGATTGACCTCTCGTTTTACTTTTTATTGAAAGAAACATTATTTATGACACTTCTATACCTTACATACTACATCACTTAATACCTTTGTAATGGTTGGGTACTATTTTTACACACTACTGTGTGTGGCAGTGTGTAGTTTGGGACACAGCCACTATTTTGACCACTAATGGGTGTTGAGACATATTTTCATCCTAAAACACTCAAAATGTAACCAAAATGATTAGCTTATTGTCTCGGGTCAGGCCGCGAGGCCTAGACCCAGAGCTACCTGGAAGTATGCAGGAACGTGCAGATAGCCAAGGATCCATGCAGATAGTGTTTATTAAAGCAAGAAACAAAAAGTAAACAAATGGGCACGATGGCCACCAAGAATCAGAATCACTAGAAGTAGAACAGGGACACTAAATAAGGAGCTCATAAAGACGATGGACACATGAGGAAAGGTTAACAGAACGGGGAATATATACATACATAATCAAGGGCTAAACACAATGCAGGTGGGACTAAAGGGAACACGTGACAAGACACATGACAAAGAAACAGATATCAAAATCAAAGCACACAGAAAGCACAGAACATAAAACAAAGGCAAAAAACAGAAAACAGTGGCCTCTAGCGGCCACCGAACGTGACACACACCCAGTGCACAAAATAAGGGTAAAGGGGGCATTTGGCAGGTGTCTTGCCCAAGAAGGTAGGAGTGTTGGACCTGCGAATTTTTGGTAATCGTGTTTATTCCAGGGGCAGACTGGCAATCTGTGCGCTCTGGAAAAATTCAGAACGGCCGGCCGGTCCACCACGGCGGTCTCCTTAACTGAAAAATCAGCTAACAACAGCAGAGGGCGCTAGTACATTTATCATTTATTATTTGTAAAAAAAAAAAGGAAAACAAAAAACAGCTAATCACCACCCACAAACCCGGAAGACGGCCGAGAAGTAGACCTCTGCACGAAGATGTGTCTGAATAGGTTCCTACAGCTCTGAAAACAAGATTTAGAGACGATCATTTAATTGCCACTATAGGCCTGTTCACATCACTTAAAATATGGCATTAGAATGCATAAGAGTAAGACATCCTCGCCTTATGTGCAAATAAACATGTACATTGTTTCTGTTCGCAATGACCAATGCACTTTTGTTTTAAACAGGTGGGAGTCAGTAACATACTTGTAACCTTGTAGCCTGCCATGAATTTAGAAAAGACAAGGAAGAAGACAATATGTAACAAATCAAAACAATTAATATGACACCATTGTTACACAAATGAGTTTGTACTTCAATGCTGCCCACAACCACCTCCAAATGGGGTCTGAGGATTTAATGCCTGTACTTAGATCTGTACATTCATGAACAGATTACACAGGATGCACATTAATGCTGTGAACAAAGCCTATGAATATCTTTGTTATTGGAAAAAAGCACAAAAAGCCTTGGTCTTACCCAGAGAGGTGGTGCAGATGAAGTTAAGTTTCTGTGTCTCTGGCAGACTGACCCACTGT
Source organism: Brachypetersius altus (assembly GCA_037974465.1). NCBI lineage: Eukaryota > Metazoa > Chordata > Actinopteri > Characiformes > Alestidae > Brachypetersius > Brachypetersius altus. The sequence continues at coordinate 11,410,045 of JBBPDB010000011.1, forward strand.
TTACTTCCAGACTGTATCGCTCCTGTTCTCTCCACTCCACTGCAGTCTTACGCTCCTGTCCCGTTCCCCGGGGCCCAGTTCTGGTAGCAGATATTCCACCCGCTCACCCAGAACCAGACACTCTGAACATAGGTGTGACGCAGACTCACCCACACATTGGTAGTGGAGGCATAATTAACAGCAGCCTCCACCCAGTGCTGAATTTTCTCAGTGTGAACAGAGACCAGGTCCACATGATTCTCTCTGCAGTATCTCAGAGCTTCTCTCCACATCTTCTCCTGATTAATCAGGACCAGCAAAGTCTCTATCACAGAGAGAACAAAACTATTAAAATGTCTACAGTCTAGTCCTCAGCGCCCCAACTTACCAATCGAATAACTCCTAAGAATGTGGAATCATAGGGGGCCCTGAGGACTGGTTTGAAGAGCCCTGCATTAAATAAAACTTGTAATACTCCTGGACTGAAAACGCCACACTCATAAAAATTAGAACTAAAGATGTCAGGTTCATGAAGTATTAAAAACAAACCTGCTTGACCTTTGTTTACAAAAACAGAAAACTGACACGAGGGTCAGACATCAAGACTTTAACAAAAAGGAATTAGGAGAAACACCAACACAAAGCAGTATTACAGATGGTGGACCAACACCTACTATCAGTCCCTAATGAACTTAAATACCCAAAAATGAAAATAAAGCAACTCAAACATATTTTCCCCTGAGCACACCCGCAGCTGAAACAAATGATACACTAACACATACCCGGAGTGTTCAGGAATTACATAAACGAAACCCTGGCAGCCTCTAGCAGTCGCCCACAGTCACTGTCCCCAGACCTGACAGAGGGCTGTTTGTAACTTACAGTAACTGCTGAAGTCTCTGACTCAGTCCTATCCAGAAATCACCTGTTGTCTCTTTAACAGCAGCTTTTTCCTCTTGACTCTGGATGGTGACCAGGTCAGTGAAATTCTCTTCAGTCCAGTTCTTTCCTTCTGTCACCACATGAAATTGATGAGTGACACACAAGGAGAGGGTCCACAGAGCTTTAGGGGTAAAAAACTCTCATCAGCACAGCAGTGCAGGAATTAGATTGCATTTCTCAACCTCCATTCTCACTCTTCATATGTTACAGAGCTGACTTCGCCACGAAATATTTTTTTAAATGATCAGTACTTGGCACCCGACCGCCCCACTGACCGGCTCCTCAAAGTCCCTTGGGTGGTACGGTGCCAGCCTGTCCCTGTGGACAACCAAAGCTTGCAAAGCTTGCTGGCCCGTTGCAAAGCTTGCTGGCCCGCTCTCACTTTGGCATGCGCGTCGCGGCCTCTCTGCTGCGGTGTGGGCCAGTCCGGTGCGGCCACGTACAACTGACCTGCCCCAACGTCCACCGTGGCCCCGAACTTGGCCAGTGCATCCAGTCCGAGGATGCATTCCTCGCCGACTTCGGCCAGCCACACCTCGTTCTCTATCGCTACTCCGTGGACGGTGAGCATCAGCAGCCGTCTTCCTTTCATCACGGCTCTATCGCCTGTCACCATTGAGAGATGCACTGTGGTTTCTCCGTCGACGGCGCACTCTATTCGGAGGCCTTCAGGGTCTCCCAGTTGTCCCACTCGTGGCTCTTGGGTTTTCTTGCTTGGTAGTGGCTCACTGCAATATCGAGCGATGTGTCCCGCTCGGCCACAGCAGAAACACACTCTCGCTCGCTGGGTTTTCTCGCCTTTCATGCTGACCTCGGCAACTTGTTTTGGGGCTTCTCTTGGCCCTGCCTCGCCGGCCGCGACTCTCCTGTGGGGAGACACTTTGGGCCGGCAGCTCAAAATGGCTTCCGCGTGCTCCGTCACATGTGGAGGCGCACATGCTGCTGCAGATTGTCGGGGGAGAGCGCGTGCAGGAATGCGTGCAGCACCAACTCTTCCTGGACTGCCGTGGGGAAACGTGGATAGGCCTGGCGGGTGCAGTTCTGGAGGTCCCCGGCGAGCGCGCCCCACGTCTCTCCAGCTTGCCGCCGCCGCTCTCCGAGTCTCTTCCCGTGCTGGCTGGCCAAAACGCTGCTGCAGGGCCACCACCAGCTGCTTGAAGTCCCGGCTTTCTTCCAGCGGCCGATCGACGAGCACCTTCCAGCACCATGGCGAGATGAACGGCCGCCAGCCGTTGTGCTCGGCCGCCAACTCGACCTGCACCAGGTAAGGCTTCAGTGGCACCTTGCCGTTGAACTTCGGCAACTTGACGGCTTTCGGGGAGCCCGCCGGCACTGCTTCTTCGCCGTCTTCCCCGGTGCTGTTTCTCGCCGTCGCTGCTTTGCCACCGGCGCGAAAGGCTCTGCTCTTTGCCGGCGAGCTGTAGTGGTCCGCCACTTCCTGGTTTGATCCATCCTGGTGTCGACCGTCTTCTGAAGCGAAGTCATCCCACTTCTGACACCAATGTGACGAGCACATTAGAGGAAGACGCCAGACGACTTGGATCTTGTATTTCTTCAGCATTTATTTCTCTTTACCCACACAGCATACAGCAGCCACACACACCCTCACTCTCTGCTGTCTACACCCCAACTGACTGAAACCCCATAGCTCCACCCTCTTAATCCCAGTTTCCCGGCAGAACTGGTTATTACTGCCGGGTGCAACTCATCACCCCCCCACAACGTTTTCCCGCCACCTGGCAGTGTCCCCCAAACGACCCCAAAACAGACTCAACAGGTCTCAACAGAGCCAGTCCTGCCCGCCAGCTCGCCAGCTCGCCACAATACTATTAAAAATAATTCTTAATAAAATCCGGCGGTAGAATGTTTTATGGATGATCATGAAGATACACTGACCTGTAAAAAGCAGGACAACATGCAGAGCTGAACTCATGACTGTGGAAAACAAATGAGAGGAAGGAGAGCGAGAGAGAGAGAGAGAGAGAGAGAGAGAGGAAGGAGAGCAAGAGAGAGAGAGAGAGAGAGAGAGAGTTAACGCTAGAACAACCTTCGTAACCAGTGCATTAGTTCATCAAATTTAAATGAGTTTCAGTTACTTTTACAGGGTTCAAAACATGGAGATGTCTTACAATTAGGATTCTTTATTTTTTACATGCATAGTCATACAAATACAACACACAGTATCTTGCTCAAGGGAACCTCAGTGGTGACACTAGCAAGCTTCTGATTGCAGGCCCTAACCCCCAAACCCTCTAACCCCCAACCACCAGGCCATCCAGCTGTTCAGTTTCTCAGCCGGCGCCACCTAAGGGCTCAAGGGTCACACACATTCACCAGTGGCTTTTGACTTTGGCCTACATGCACTGAGATATCTCTGAATTCCCAGAATCTTTCCAAAATATTATATACCGTAAAAATTCTTTCTGTCTCCGTTATATGTGTTATGGGCCGGGCAGTGGCCAGATCTGACCACTGTTTTTGTTTTCGTTTCATGTTTCTGTTTGGTTTTCAGTGGATCTTGTTTGGGTTTGTGGGACTTTTATTTTGAATGTCATTCTCATGTCTCTGGTCTTTGTAGTTTTCTGTCGGTGTGTTATGTGTTCCTGTATTTCACCTGTTTCAGTTTAGTCTCATGATTGTCCATGTATATAAGTCTGTCTGTGTCACACGTCCCCAGTGTTCCCATCACCTCATCACCTTAACCTTTTTCTGCTCGGATTCAGACCAAGGAGGCCATTGCGCCTATTTTCTTTGTCGTTCTGTTTTCTTTAATAAAAGCCTGAAACCTCATCATGGAACCCTGTCTGCCAGGTTCGTCCCGATCCTTTAGAGGAGACGCATGGCCGGGTGCTCGTGCCCCCGGACATGACAATATGTATCATATTATAACTTTGTTGATTTTTACAATATTACAACTTTGTTGAAAGTACAATTAGGTTGGTCAGTAATACAACTGAAAATCTTATCTTTTGTCAGTTAAATAAATGTTCACATTAATTAATTTTCTTTTTTATTGCATTTTGGAAAAGATCCTCTGGTGTTCAAGAGAGGTCCTCGAACACATTAATCTTGACAGAAAACCTGATAAGGTTTAGATTCCTGGACATGGTGTCTGTAATAACCATCTACGTTTTAACTCTTTTTAATAAGTGCAGTGCACATTTGTAACACTGTATCATTGTGTTTTTATGTAAATATCAGTGTATTAATGGTCAGTGTATTAATGGTTTCCAGAGGCTGGACGCGTACACAGATAGTAAACTTTGCAGCCCTCAGAGTAGAGAAAAACCAAGGATTCACACAAAATACCTACAGAGAATATCACACTGTGTGGATAAGATATGAATGTTAGACAAAAAGACAACTGCTACTCATAGAGACATGAACAAATAATGAGCAGAAAGGACAAGGGCAGTACTCGAATTGAGGGGGGATGAGGAGGGATGGCATCCCCCTGAAACAAAAACGTCCCTCTTCAAATCAAAATCATCCCTCTTCTAAAACAACCATCCCCCATTCCCTCCCTTGTGTTATTTTATCCATGAATGCGGAAATTACTACTGTTTTAACACTGGAAATAGTACTACCGTTTCAACATTTCAGGGGCTTTGTGCATAGGCCTATTGAGTAAAATGCAGTGAGTGAGAGGGAATACGCAAATAATGACCCCACTTTTTTTTTTTTTCAATTGACGTCAGTAAGCGGCGTAGCAGGTGACGGTGTTGTTGTGATTGTAACTTCATGGCCAAGCGGCATGGACAGCTCGATCTGAGGGCAGAAAGTAACATTTCAGGTAAGTCGAGAGTCAGAAATATCAGTCATAATGTTTTTGCTTAAACAACAATAAAAAGAGTACACAGTTGGTCTGCCACCATGTCAGCAGCACAGAATATGTCCGATAAACAATCAAATCCACCATCCCCCCTGATTTGTTTTAACAACTTTACTCCTGGACAAGAGTACTGATTTACCAAACAAACTGGGCTTTTATGGGAGGTGAGGTGAATTGTGACGAGTAACAGGTGCATTTACATTTGCATGTACGGTTACACTCTTGAAAATTAGGCTGTATGAATGGATTCTTTGTTTGACGCAATAGGACAGTGGTCACCAACCTGCTCCTGGATTTCTACACTTTCAAATCTACACTAAACCTTATTGAGCATATTTTAAACAGATCATCAGTTCACTAAATTAGTTGGATCAGTCATGTTAAATTTGGGCTGTAGGAAGGTAGATTTCCTGGACCAGGGTTTGATGACCTAAGCCACAGAAGACTTCTATTTACATTTACATTTACATTTATGGCATTTGGCTGACACTCTTATCCAGAGCAACGTACATCAGTGCTTAAGAAGTCCACAACTGTTTCTTACCTGAAAAACAGCTTAAATCCACGTCAACTATTTAATCAAGATACTGCAGTCAGAGCATTTATACAACAACTGTCAAATAATAATTAGCCAACACCTAACCCAACAATACATATTTAGTAGGGCTGGGAAAGTTAACGCGTTATTATCGAGTTAACGCATTATCTACTTAATGCCAACAATTATTTATCGCGCCTTAACGCAGGTTTTTTAAATCCTTTTCATCGCAGTAACGCTCGCAGGGGCGGCCTGGGACTTTCTTTACCAGGTTGGGTTTTCGCATCTCGGCCACATCTTGGGCCTTTTTGCAGAACGCACAGATCACCCAGTCCGCCCCTGAACACCAGCGCTGAGCTATTTAATATGGA
>JBBPDB010000011.1:11415806-11428493 GCA_037974465.1 Brachypetersius altus
GGGGGTGTGTGTGTGTGTGTGTGTGTGTGTGTGTGTGTGTGTGTGTGTGTGTAGACCATCCCCAAGGGACCCTTTAAGTGAATTATCTTTTCTTCGTCTCTTCAACAATCATAGGATTCATTCATGCTCCTCCGGTGCCTCCTTAGACCCCATGTATTAAACTCTTATTCCACTGCTGCTAATATACACACCACATCTGTGTAGCCTTCTGGCATGCCAATCCACTGTCCTCCCGGAAGCCGCATCTGATTCTCGAACACTTCTTCCACAAAATTCATATGACCCGCATCCACATCATACAGCAAGCTGGGCAAAATAACAACAGGGAAACATTACAATTACATACATGCTGATTCTTTTAGTATCGCTCAACCATACAAGCAAAATCAATACAAAAGTTTACGTGTACACATTTATAGATATCCAAACTAGTCTGACAGATTCAAGTGTGATTAAAACCAATGTCTAAAAGGCCATTAAACAGATCAACATCAAACTACTGAAGCAGTGGCATGATTAGGATGAAGGTCCAAGCAAAAAAAAGTCCGGCATTTAAAAATAATGGATGAAAACAAGTATATGCTTTCATGTTATGCCCTACCCCTTTAGCACATGCCATACCTTTGGAATTATAAATCATGGGTGTACAATCATATTAGTATCAGGACAAGTTACTCAATAAAGCTTTTGTACCAGATGCCAGTGTGTGATTGCTTCAACCCAATCCTCACAACCCTTTCTGCCAGCATTTACGCAACTGTAGCCAAGACTGTGTTGAAGGAACTCACGTTTTCTCTGGGCTAATGTACCAGTCTCCAGCCCAGGACCAACCAGGTGAAGGTTTGAAGCTCTCCTTGGGCAGCTTCACTCTGCCAGTCACATCACTGAACTTGGGGTAGGTCAGTCCTGTCGTGCCCCAGTTACCCACCAGAGCCAGCTTGGTCTGGTTCTCATACTGCAGGGAAAACAGCAGGAAGAAAACAGACAGATTACAGCAGAGCCAGTGACAGAACAGCAGAACAAGACCATTCATCACACACCACAAGCCTGTGTGATATCATGCAAACTGTACATTACGTACTATCCACTAAAAAGTGGCAGCTATTAACCCCTCATAGTCCAGCCTTAGTTCAGTCATAGCAGTGTATAATTTAGTAATTCAATTCATTTATCTGTGAAACTGAGCATATTTGTTTTTGTAACGTTTCCATATTTTTCTCTTGGTATTTGGATGCTTGACCATTACACCAACAGGGATTTGACATTGCATTAAAATACATAGACTTTAATATGGAGTTGGTCCCCCCTTTTGCAGCTATAACAGCTTCCACTCTTCTTGAAAGGCTTTCCACAAGATTTTGGAGTTTTTGTGGGAATTTGTACACATTCATTAACAGAACAAAATTTACAACCATGGAAAAGGTTCTTCCCCAAAGTTTTTTTTTTTCCCGAAACACATGCTGAAGCATTGAGACTGCATTTCTCCGACAGTAAGGGGCCTGAAAAAGAGGTCCCAATACTTTTGTCCATATAGTGTATAGTTTGTTCAGCCATTCCCGCATTTGTGGCTGCATTTTTTAGAGAATATATTTGTTTATTCTCTTATTCTGTCCTCTGTTTCCATTTCTTGTTGATCTTGCCATTTTTTGTTTTTTTTTTGTTTTTTCATTCTATATAGCCATCACTCCCGTGCATTTCCATCTTGTTTCAATCTTCATTACAGTTACAAGAAAATGTATCTAACAATATGTGAGGATTAATAGTGAAACTGCTCACCGTCTCAGCAAACACAGAGAGCTTGCCCTCGGAGAACTGGTTGAAGTGCTTGACATCGGCTGCCAAACCGAACCACACCTTCACTCGAATCTGTGCTGGGATCTTAGCGTCCCCGCTGCCTCCCTGAGGATACTGAACAAGAAACCAGTACAGCCAATAACCAATTTGCCAAATGTGCTCCATACTGTTGTACTGATATAATACATTGGGAGATAACACTGAACTTCCATATTCAAAGAGATGCCAAAAATATCAAGGATAGCATCCGCCTACCAAAAAGACAAAAGCTTTGTGATTTATAAAATGAGTGAAGTTTTCTTTTAGTTTACATTTTTCAGCATGAAAACCAGATTACTGGCTGAAAATGAGGATCTGACCTCAAAAATCTATCTACAGGATCTGAAATGTAAATCCTTCATTCACACCTTCATGAAGACGGTCTGGAGCTGGCCGCAGTGCTTGCCACAGTATCCCTGAGAGAAGAGCACTTCATGGGCTGGGATTCTGTGGTAGGCCACTCTTCTATCGCCCTGAAGCATCCAGATCACTATGTCTGGCAGGCTGTTCTGGGGCTGAGAGAGAGACAGAAATCAATAACAGAGAAAGACAGAAAAAACACAGAAAGATCAAAGGAAAAATGTCAAACGTTTGGACACACATTCTCATTCAATGTTTTTTCTTTGTTTTACAAAATGATGTAGGATCACATGGAATTATGCAGTAAACAAAAAAAGGTAAACAAACAAGAATATGTTTTGTAATAAAGTAATGATGGACTGCCGTTTCTTTTTACTTAGTTAAGTGGCTCTTGCCATAATATGGAGTAGAACCATATTGGAATAGGATACTAACAGTATCAACCCGACCATCACAACTGATGATCCCAAACACATTAAGAAGGCAAGACATTCCACTAATGAACTCTCGACGAAGTTAGTTAAATACCAAAAAATTCTGCTGATCAAAAGGATTGGAGCAAATATTTGTGAACAGGGGCCACTAATATGCATTGTGATTCCAAGCCTGTTTCAAATGTTAGCATTCTATTTCAGATTATGTTTTTCTAAGGTAATTTAGGTAGTAGGCAGTGAGGTACATAATGTCCAAAAGTCTGTAGACACCTGCTTCGGAAATCTAGGATATTAATAAGGCGATTGTCCCATTGTTTTTGCAGTAACTGCCTCTGTAGGAAGTCTTTACACTAGACTGGAACATAGCTGTGAGAATTTGATTGCATTCAACCACAAGAGCATTAGTGAGGTCAGGTACTGATGTTGGATGATTAGTTCTGGATCACAAACACCATTCCAGTTCATCCCAAAGGTACTGGATGGTACTCCCTCACTCCAAAGGACACGGTTCCACTGCTCCATGGTCCAATACTCAGAAGTTTTAAACTCTTCTAGGTGCTGCTTGGCACTGGCTATGAGCTTTATAGATGGCTGCTCCAGAACATGCCACTCTATTGGCAATGCTTTCTTCACTAATTAGAAGGGGTGTGTGGATACATCTGGAAAAGCAGTATATCAGAATATCGTGCTCAACCTGAGACACAAGCAGTAACTCTGACCTCCTCTGCGAGTGAGCGCAGTCTCTGGACCCAGTCTTCGGCCTGCTCCAACACCGAGCTCAGCTCTGTCTCTGGCCCGTGCTTCAGCGCAAGAGCTGCCTGCTCTATCTGCTTCAGGTTCACCTTCCGAAGACGCCGCAGAGATTTGTCCAGAGGAGTCGCACACGGCCAGTCGCCCAGCTCAGGAAACTCCTCACTGAAACACAAACAACCAGAAATTGAAAGCAATACACGGTGAAACAATTCAGATAATTCCGAGAAAAACAGCCAAGAATAGCTTTACCTGCAGTCAGCGATCACATCATCAAGCAGTTGCACCACCGTCTGCTCCAGGTCGTCTTGATCACCTCCTGATTGGAGCTCCAGATGTACCAGTTTTAGGTTTGACTCCTAAAACAGACAACACCAAATGTGTTTTCATCAAAGAACAGTGCATGTGTTTCTCATGTTTCTCATGTTTACGTTTACCTTCACGGCATTTAGCAGAAAGCACAAGTTTGTATGGCAGAATGCATGTCCATAGCAATCCTGGCTGATCTGACTCTCACCAGGTGGTCCACAATGCTGAGCACCATGTTGAGTGCTTCTACACGGGGGCTGATGTCCTCCCACTCTGATGACAGAACCACCACTGGCTTCACATTCCCCCAGGGCAGGTAATAGTAGTGACAGCCTGTGGACAAAATGTGGACCACAACTTCAGCTTAACAAAGCAATGGTCAGTATTTATTTAGCAAAGAATGCTCTTAAAACAATGTAAAACAAAGCTTTTTAAAATATATATAAAAAAAGAAATGTCAAGGGCAAAGATTTAAGACTTATAATTATAATGATTAACAAGGGGGTGGAGCCTATCACAGTGCTTGTAGAGCAAAAACACACCTCACTGGTCACCAGTCCATCTCAGGGCTCCTTTACATGTATGAGTCTTAATGATAAAAATGCCTGTTTTATTCATTATTGCTTTGCTCACTTTAAAGGAGAAAGAGAGGTTGGAAAAAAGATATACATGTACAAACAGGTACATAAAGGTACACACAACAGTATAAGTGTACTTAATAATAGCATAAGTGGACCTAAGAATAGTGTAAATGGACATAACAGTGTAAGTGGACTTTACAATAGTATAAGCAGACCTTAGGGAGAGAAATAAATAAAAAACGCGAAAATGCTTCTTCCTAAACAAAATGCTGTACTTAAAGATAATGACCAGTTGATGGTGCTGTTTCTCACCGTCAAACACGGCTCTGCTGTACTGAGTGGTGGATGCCAGGGGCAGGCAGGTGCAGTCAAACTTGTTTCCATAGTTACCGATGCTGACCTCAAACTGGATACCATCGTCCACGTCTTGGAGGAGGGTGGCAGAGTAGAACGCAGCAAACAAAGAATACTTTCTCTTCCGCATGAATTTCTGCAGGACAGCAGGAGAAAAGGAGAGTTTTCATGTTTTTAATGAACATATACTACGAATTTACGAAAAATCATTGAAGCACTTTTAATTCTGACTGCTCACCTCAACCACCAGCAGATCATCAGACTGGATGTCCTCCACCTTCTGCTCCACTCGCTCACTCAGCTTAGTGGTCAGCTCCAACAGCACACGGCCTCGATATGCTACACCCTCTTCCTGGGCCAACATAATACAAACGCAAACTCAGAAGCTTTTCTCAACAAAGAGAGTCCATTTCAAGGTTAAGGGTCCACATGTGGGTGTACATTCCCACAACTACTAAGAGAGGCGCTTTGAATAATAAGCCTTGAATACAACCTACTATCTTACCTTGCCAAAGTTGAGAGCCTCGTGAGGGTCAGAGAAGGCTGTGAACTCTCTCATACTTCCATACAAGTTAACGTAACATGGGCCAAACGTTGGCAGGAAGCCCAAGCTGTCGTCAACTGCAAAGTGAGGGGAAAAAATTGACCTATATTCATATTTAGCCCACATTTGTTTCTTTCTTTTCACATGACATTAAAATTGTATGCATAGATCAGAGGCAGTAAATTACAACAGAAAATAAGCCGAAGGCTAGAAGCGTTGGAGGTTTCAGAAACTCTAGCTCTATTGCACGCGAGTAGCGTTTTGGATTTCAAAGCGAGATGCAGTAAAGTTCTACGTCAACGTAAAGCGAGCTGTGTCACACAGAGGCAGTATGAAAGAGAGACATACTGGTGCTTTGGATGGTCCTGCGGGGCAACTCATCTGAATGCGTAGAGAAATAAAGGATAGTTTGAGAAACAACAACTAAGGAGGAAGGCTGCATGCTCACTCACTGCTTCTATGTTAGACGTCCAATTAGTCACACCATGCAACACTCCAAGGATGAATGCAATCTCAATATGGCTGTACGCTCTCTAAGATAATGAAAGAGCTCAGAACAGTAAGCATAATCTCTACTGCTATTGCACCATGGGCAAAGTGGACATTTTAAAAATAGTGGAAACCAAGCGCATGAGAAGAAGTTTCAGTTCTTGTTCATGCTACAGAATCACTCAGTGCAGGTAAAATGACCCTAAGACTGTATGCATATCACAGACTGCTAACACATCAGACAAGCTCCTTAGGCAGAGAAACTACTAGCCACTAAACAAAGCACTGAAGCTCACAGTCATTAGTTAACAAGATCCATAGATGCACAAATTTGCATCATGAAACAGTAAACCGATATTAACCCAGCAGCTCACAAAACGTCCCCATATGAAGCTTCTCCTGAATAACATATTCGACATTAAAGCAGCAGTGGAATCAGCACAATATCACTTTCAGAACAAATCTTTGATCCATTATTACAGCTTTCTTTTTTTTTCAAAACATTTCCATTTACACTCTGCCAGACTTTGAGACACAAGCTCATAGAAATCCTAACCTTGAAAAGTAACTGCAACCCAAAGGACTGTTTTAATGATGCTTAAGGTTCAGTTAATATGAGTCAGTTGGGATTGCTGACCTGGTTCACATCTGCTATTGCAATCTAAATTTCCTTTGTAGTCAGAACAGAAAAATAATCGGTGTTTGATGAAATGACATTTTTACTGATCTCAGACCAGGTTTCCCTGAATTATTCCAGGTTTCTGTGAAGATTTTTTGCTCATATATCAGTGTAAAAATCTGTGGACAGGTAGATTAGTGTTTAGTCACTTGTCACATTTCCTCCAAAAATGGAGAATACAACATGCGTGATCTTTTTAAAACAAGCTGCATCATAATAAAACTTCCTTCACAAAATACGTGCGGATTATTGCAAAATTGCCAATAACCAAAACCTCCAAAAATCAAACCATTGCCTTTTCGGGATTCTATTAAAGACGTGGATAACAGATGAGATGGCAGTTCCACTTCAGATGCTACTTTGCTGCTCTGTAAGTGAAACACATAATATAGCTTACCTTCTATTTCCCCTCCTGGAGCAGAGATCTTTGACATGCACAGGTGTGTGGTGCCAATGACATCATTGTGGCTGGCTCGATCCCTGGCACAGATTAAGACAACATGCAATTTAACAAGACAATAAACTATTATGCAATGAGAATAAAATATGATCTATTTATCTGTATCTTTATGTCACATTTCAAAACAGACCAGTCTAATATGCGTATCCTCATCTTCTCACACATAGATGGAAACTGTTTGGAAAAACAAGACCAGAACACTGTAAGAGTAAAAGTACCTGCAAATCGGATTAATAATTTGTTTAGAAATGCATTTATGTAGCTGATCCTACCCGGATAGGAAGTGCCAGACTTTGGTTCCACTGTGGATTGGCATTCTTCTCCAGTATCTTAGTGCACATCTGTGGAGATGCATTATTAGCTCACATTATCAGTTTTCAAAGTGAAAGAGCTCATCCAGGATCATTCTCAGGATTTGTATGACATGCATTTGTTTCTCAAAAAACAGGATAGTTTCCCGACACAGATCCTGCTCTGCACACTTTAGTGTTTCTCATGATATTCAGCTTATTAATAAGCCTGGGTTGCCTTTTCCAGGATACCTGAGTGAAAACTGAAGTTGATAAATAGGTGTATTACTGCAATTCAGCTGTAACAGTAAAAAAACATCACCAGCAATTACACTGTTGTGTTTATTGCAGGGCTGGGCGTGTTAACATGTTATTACAATGCATAATTTAACACCAACAGTTAACGCAGGATTTTTTAAATCCTTTCATTTTATAAGTTTGTTGCTTTTTGAGCTGGTGTGTGCGGCACTATCCGTTTAGGCTGGTTTTCAAGAGAGCCTGACCATTACACCAACAAGGACTTTAATGACACGGCATTCAGATACATAGACTTTCATATAGAGTTGGTCCCTCTTTGCAACTGCTATAATGGTTCCACCCCCACCCCCCCACTCCCCACCCCCCATGCTCTGGACTTGTTTTTCTATAACAAACAAGATAAAATGTGAATACCCTGCAATGGCAAAAAGCTTTGGTTCATATTCGACGTGGTTACATTAATGTTTAGATGTATAGAAATATTTGAACTGTAACTGTGTTAAAGGGAATACTGCTGTTAAAACACTCCTTATATGTTTAAAGTGTTTGCAAACCAAATGTTATTGCCTCTTTGTTCATATAGCAGTAATTTAAAAATAAAATGTGCACAATACACTACTTTTGAATCAATTATTTAATTTTGTGTATAATAATGGGATTCATCGCGATAAAAAACGTAATAGTTGCCCAGCACTAGTTTATTGTTATTGTGTAGTCGCACAGTTATTGGAGATATTTAATATAAAGTAGGGCCAATGTTCAAAATTGAACTAAAATAAGCCAACAAAGTATCTGAATTGGAAAACATTGAAATTATGATGTAATTAAAGTTTGAAATACATCTATCCAGTGAGCATGTGATGGCAGTTTTATGCTGGGATGCTAATAGCTTTTTTTCTACATTAAGTCTTTTGCCTGCATCGTCACTTCTTTCATGAGTCTGGAGCATTTTCAATAGGGCCATTAAAATCAGGCTGAAATATGGATGGAAAATCTCAGTCTGGCTTCTTGGGGTGGGGGTTAAAGGAGACTAAAATAAAGATGAAGGTTAATATTCTTCAAAGAAAGCACTACAGTAATTTCTGGTGAGTTGACTGCCTGAAGATGACCACTGGAGATCTAAGATGTCTTGGCATTATGTGTTCAGCTGCTACTGTACCGTTTTGCCAGCAAAGTTGAGCTCCACTAATGGATCCACCAGGTTTTTTCTATTGGAATCAAATCCTAAAAACTGCTTCATGCCATCCATAAACGCATCATCCACTGGTGGGAGAAAGGGGAGGAAAATAATCACAAAGATGTGGATACCAAGACACACACACACACAAACAAATGATGCTACTCACTCTGAGGTAGATCCTCTGCTCTGTAGACCTTGAGATAGAAGGTGGCTCCTCTGAGAGTGAGTCCTGCTGGCCTCAGCAGATTCGCTTCAATGTCCTCCTTCTCCTGAACGCCCTCCTTCTTATCCAGCTAAGACACACACAGGCACGGAAGCGTTCACAGAATTCAGCTTACATGCCAAACTTTATGTCAGGGCTTGATTTATCATTATTATTCATTTAAAGGTGCTCAAGGACACCTTACAAACAAGTAAACCAGAGCATAAAATTAATGATGTAAAGAAATAAACACTGTAGACAACAGACAATAAATAGACAATAAATAAACATAATGTGTATTAAATCACAGGAGTGTAAGAAACATACTGAAAAATACTTCAGAAAGCTATCAAACCACATTTTACTGAACATATCTTTTTACTTACCGGTGGCTCATCACCTGCTGCCAGGACAAACAGGCTGACCTTCAGATAACCCCTGGCCCCAGCAGAGAGGTCATCAGGGTCCGCCAACAATAACCACTTGCGGAGAATTGCATGTCCTGTCACATAAACCAAACCCCATCGTTATGAATCAGATCAGTGCTGAGGAAATGTAAATGTCTGCATCTCCAATTAGTATTAATATTAAGTCTCTTTATGTTCTACATTTGCGAAGTCGAGGTATAAATATATTTAAAATCACTGGTATCACTGCACTGGAGGCCAGTATTCTGCACATATACAAACATTTTATAAGAAGTGATATAAACCTACACTGACATTAATAAATCCTATTCAATTAAGTGTCATTTCTGACATCAAAATAACATGTTCACAATCAAAATTGACTAAAGCAGTCTTTATGACAGTTTAGGCTTATTGGAATTAGCCGTTATAAATGTTTAAGTAGTGTAATTTCCCATGAAAGGGTTTTCTGTGGATCATGTAGCATTTTGAATACTGAGCTTTAGTGGGAGTGCTGCAAACATCTTTTCCCAAAGGTGTACTATGAAACTAATATTTAGGCTTTGTAGTTATAAAAGTGGAGACATAAGGTGCAAAACCTTATAGTGTAACAGCAGATTCCACCAATTTAAAGCATTGCTTAAACTATTAAGAGTGGTTCACAGAGAGTCATTACACATGGAACATGTTCCCTGATGCCTGAGACACTGATTACAGTAGTTTTGAGGTGGGAGCTCAATATAAAAAGTATTTCTTAAAATATACTCAGTGTGGAGTCATAAACAACAAACAGCTTTAAAAACAATTTTATGGATTTTCCATTGTTACCACAACATGTGTCAAAACACAGAAGACATGTGCAGGTTGCCAGATTGTTCCTGTTACCCTTGCAAAGAAA
Organism: Brachypetersius altus; assembly: GCA_037974465.1. Classification (NCBI taxonomy): domain Eukaryota; kingdom Metazoa; phylum Chordata; class Actinopteri; order Characiformes; family Alestidae; genus Brachypetersius; species Brachypetersius altus. The sequence goes on from JBBPDB010000011.1 coordinate 11,425,835, forward strand.
TCAGATCTAGTTTCTCTACAATGGAGCATTTCACCTCAAACCACTCTGAATTCCAATCTGTTCACAACTCAAGAGCAAATTTATTCTGAAGAGCTTGAAACTGTAAAGCTACATATTGCACTGTATCTGTCATTCTACTGTAGGCCAACTGTAGTACGTGATAAAACAGAAGGTTTTGGCGTGCGCTAATTCAAACAAAAGCCTGCAGCCTGAAGCCGAGAGCAGTCTCAGTCACAGCAGGAGTCTGCAGTACTCACTGTGTTCATTATACACCATGCCAACATCCAGCTGAGAGAAAAGAAGAAAAAAAAAAACACTCAGCGTTATTATTAATAGCTCTGCATGAAAAACAGGCAGGTGTGTCCTACAAACCAAAGATAGTAAAAGTCACAGACATAAAAAGCAGAGAACAGAAGAATAGCACTATCCAAATCCACAGCAAGAAGAGAAGAACATAAAAGAACATAAAAAATAAACACACATTACCTTAAATTCCCCAATCACAGAGTCTGTTCGCAGAGACCTGGAGTCAAACACCTTAGAGAGAGCAAAGAAATGAATCTTAATATGGGTTTTGCATAGAATTAGCATACAGATTACAGATGGCTAGTTTACTCACTTTTATAATTATAGGCTCATCAAAGAGATCTGAGGGAGTCTCAAAGAAGTTTAGGAAGAAGGTCTGAGGCAAAAAGAGAAACAAATGAAGATGCATGTAAAAGTGAGCTGCACATCCAATATAGTCACAGGTATGAGAATATAGGGGAAATATAGAAAATATAGAAAAAGGCTATAATCATTTAAGGCATGCTTCTTTAGGGGTATTACTAAACTGTGCTGGAAACAGGTCGTCCAGGACTAGAGAGAACTAAACTAAAAAGAGGGAATGTTTGAACCACATCTACCTCATCAAAGAATGGATTATTGCCTTTCTTGATTCCTGTTCTCTTTGTCTGGCCCCCCACAGTCACCTTAACCACCGGTTTGATGTTGATGCCAGGCAGCTGTCTTGCCTCGATGATTCGCACCCGTACCTGCACATTCCAGATTATGTTTCACAGGTTAAAAGGGTTCAACTCTAGCTATTGCTTATGGCGTACATCCAGATGTCACTGCAGAATTATTTGCAGCCACGGGAGGGCACTATTTGATCTGGTCTGTAGTGAATACTGAAAGTGAAACCCTGTAGTAAGCAATGGACAGGACACAAAATAGAACTAGAATGCATTTCAATGAGAAAATGTGATGTGTGATTGCTATGTTAACTGTGGTTGTTGCTACCTGGTTGCTGTTGTGTTCCAGGTGGTTGCTAAGGTGTTGTTAGTTGGTTACTATAGTAACTGTATTGGTTGCTATGGTGTTGCTAGATGGTTCCAATGGTGTCCCAAGAGGTTGCTTAGGTGTTGCTAGGTGGTTACAACTGCATCACAGATGGTTGGTAAGGAATGGGAAGTCAGTTGCTATAGTAACTGTAGTAGTTGCTGAGTGATTATAGGTGAGTGTGTCCCAAGTAGTTGCTAAATTGTTGCTAGATGGTTACTACATTGTTGAAAGTGGTTGTTCGGCTGGTGCTAGGTGGTTGCCCTGGCGTCCCCAGGGTTTAGCGGTGCTCAAAAAGACAGGGGAACCAAACTTTGTCATAAAACAGGGGGTCTAATACCTCTGCACACCAAGAGGGTTTCCAGTACTTTTGACCAGAGAATCCAGGCTTTAACCCTTTGATCATGTAATCTCTACAGCTCTAGTTCCTGAGCCACTCTCTCAGTCTCTACCCCATTCACCCCCCACCCCAAAATAAATAACATACGCTATTTTCCACCACCATAGATAGACACAAATTTGTGGACACTAAACACCATATTCATCTGTATACACACACACTGCACAAGATCTACCCATACATTTCAAAAATGCTTTCAAACTGAGAGGAAAACCAATTTTATTGCAATGGGTGGAATAAAACTAATAATAAAAATAAAATTTGATGAAGCTTCCCCAATTATACTTGTTAAGATACAGATGTAAACATTGTTAAGTAAGTGCACTAGAGCCATCCCAAACTGTTGCAGCCTCAGGTGAGAATGTCAGCATCTATGAACTAATAGGACCTATGTGCTTAAAGAGTCACCTACATTTAAAGAATGCTGGAGGGGGTCTGTAATGATTGTGGTATTCATTTGTCAACTCAAACAGTAATCAATGCTTTGACAATGATGCCAGTGATCAAAAGGTCCATATAGCTCATGTGCACTCTTAAAAGCCTCTCCTGGAACACCACATTTTGCACAGACTTCTTTCAAATAGAGGGCACAATGCAAGGCAGCCAATCAGAACAGAGCTGATTTACATATATCTGTTTTAAAGGCAAAATAACAAAAACAGTTTCATTTTATAACTAGTTTCATTCGAAACCAACGAGAGAGGTTAAAAATAAGTCATGTGTCTTCAAAACTTATTAGGGGTGGTACGAGATCTCGCGAGATCGGATTTGTGATTGGCGCGATGGAGCGTGAGGGAGAAGTAAGGATAGAAGATGCGCCCGCGACATTTAAATCGTTGGTGCGGCAACATTTTGGACTCCCTGTGGAAATAAGAAACGGTGAAAAAATGACAGACAAGAGAAAGTCGTTCGTGACTTTTCCCCTTTCCAACGACCCTC
>JBBPDB010000011.1:11439119-11449861 GCA_037974465.1 Brachypetersius altus
TCTTTACCATTTGGACCACCATGGAGCACCTGCATGTGCGAATCTCATCCTGACCACACACAGACTACAACAGAAAATGTTGCCTTTAACTTCAGACCCATATGGAAATGATCTACATAAAATGTACAGTGTTTAAAAATGCTGTATTAGAACCTCATACATAGTTTATAGGGAAGTCAAACTGCATGTAAATTGCATATTAAATGCATACAAGATAAACCATATATAGTTTTGCAACATAAGCATTGCAGATGTGTGCTTTATTCATACATGAGGAAAATGAGAAACGGGCCACTTTTGTGGTATATGCCACATAAGATTTGTTTCTGACTGTAAATGTTTCATATAAGCAGTTTTATGTATTTCTTTTTCATATGGAGACTCAGTTATCATTCTACTACTGCTAACTCAAGACTCTTTCCACACTGAATACTGTTTCTCCATTTTGAACATTTTCAGCATAGTTCAGAAATATTTTTGCTTCAAGCTTTCCTTCAGTGCTTCTTCTTTCGCGCGCGCGTGTGTGTGTGTGTGTGTGTGTGTGTGTGTCTGTGTGTCTGTGTCTGTGTGTGTGTGTCTTTTTCCCTTCTCTCCCCTTCCTACTTTACCCACAGCTCCCCCAGTGCAGGATAATATGCGTCCCTGATGTCTATAAATGGAGATGGTATTCAATATCATGAGGGAGGAAACACTTGCCTACTTTAACATTAACATCCCTCCCTTACACTCTCCCAGACACAACTGGGAACTTCTTTTGTTTGGAGAGAAGTTATCATCTTAACAGGAGTTCAGACAAGTCAGCCTGAGACGGCTAATATAAGCCCAGTTTCCAGTTTAATGGAAAATAGTGATGTTAAGCTGAAATTTGACAGAACTTCAGCATACAATACTGAATGTCATCACAGAACTAAAAGATAGAAACATAACTGTATACAACACACTTTAACACAGTTCCTGCGTGGCATAATTTAATCTGTGTAGTTCCAAATGAAGGCCAGATGTTGCAAATGCTTGATTTTCCTTCAATTGTTGTGGGCCTTTGTTTATAAAGTGAATGTAGAGATTATTTTCAGTTGGAGCAAGATGGCATCAGGGAAACGGACTCAAAACAAGAGACACCAAGTTTCTGCACGTCAAAAAAAGAGAAAAAAGTATATAACCGCAAAAAGAATCATCTTGAATCTAGACACTATATGTAAAATATCTTGCTATAAACTATGAAATTCAAGGAATTCAGTTTTTGCTTCTGTACCTGGTTACATTATATGTTCTACTGAGTTATATTCAACAGAGAGTTATATTCAAGAAACTGGCACTCTTTGTAAAGATAAAATTGTCATAAAATGCCTTTGTGCATACCAAAAGTCACAAAAAAACCCCAAAACTGTAATTGAAGAAAATTAAAAACAAATGGAAAATCCTATGAACAAGATGTAAGCATGTTCACTTTTTCCACATAAGCGTTTAGGAAATATAGGACTTTTTCCTAGCATCCAGATTCTCATAGTCATTTATCAACATGGGGAAGATTAGAGCACACACAACTGAACTAAGACAACAGTGTGTTAACCTTCATTAAACAGTCAAAAATCATGAAACAGTTGCTGCATGCTTGAACATATTTGCTAAGGAAATGATTAAGAAGCTTAAAACAACCAGAGCTGTAGACAACCTGCTTTAAAAAGGGACCACAAAGATCAGAGCTGAAAAATATGGTAGCATGGAACTACCAAGTCTTCAAAGAAAATATAGTTGCCCTCTCAATGCCAACATGTTATTTGGAAGATGTGCTATTTAACCACAAATAAAACACCCAGAATTTTCCAACCTCTGGCTAGAACTGGATTGTATGATCAGATGAAATAAAAAATATAGACTTTTAGTCCAACAAAGAATCGAGGACAGGGGTTACACAAAAATACTACAGGCCCATTGTTAAGTATGGTGAAGTATCTGTTATGTTTCGGGGCTGTTTTTGTTCCCTCCAAAGTTACAGGAACCTTGTCAGGATATACCACTGATTTCATGGAGTACCAAGAGATAAGAACTGAAAATATTGCTGCCTCTGCCAACATGCAGGGCAATGACCCAAAACATTCAAACCCATGGATAAATGAGCAACTGACCACAGAAACAAGCGTTTGACATCGTCGTCCCTGTCCCTGGACATAAACCCTTGGGTGTTGAAGAGGAGAGTCATTATAGTTGAAAGTTGGACGTTGGAGGTTATATAACATAGTAAATACACACTTCAGCAAACATAGTTTTGATAAAAGTAATATTTTCTGAAAAGATTTGTTTCTTTCCTTACTTCAGATTACTATGATATGTTAGTTAGATGTATATTTATCATAAACTAGTGCATACACTATTATTAAAGAATAATAAGAGTACATAATTCTGTGGTGGACAGATGCTCTGCCCAGGATGAGTCTATGCCTTGCATTTGTTGGCACTGGGTACCTGCGACCCTAGGAAGGATTTAAGAGTTACAGAAAATGAATGAATGACTGAAAGAGTACAGAATACACAATACAGTGTTTCTTATTCTGCTCCTTGTGACCCAAAGCACTGTATTATATGATTCAACGCAACACACCTGATCCATCTGGAGCCCTTTGCGAGCTGCACCATGTGTTTTTTAACTGTGCAGTACAGTGAGTTGGCTGGAGCCAAAAATGCCATAATCCAAATGTGTATTATGGAATGGTGCTAATAAAGTGAAAGTGACCATTCTGTCATACATGAACACACCACCAAATTCTTCTCTGCATTTAACCCATTCAACAAGTGAAGCAGGGGGCAGCCACGAACACAGGGCCCAAGGAGCAGTACCTTGCTCAGGGTACCTCAGAGGTGCTTAGCAGTCTTGGAAATCGAACCCTCAACTTCCTGATTGCAGGGAGAATGCCCTGACCACTATGCCACTGAGAGGACCCAACCGTATCTTCAAAATGTGATTTCACATGATTTGGACAAAACCTAGATGATTTTCTAACTTAATTTGGGCCATTTTGGCAAAAAATGCAAAGGACTGCTGGCATTTGCAATTTATGGGAAAATCTGACAGTGTCGATATGCGCAACTATGTGCTTAAAGTTAACAGTGAGAATTTGTTGCCAGTGGCACTTGCAAAATACCTCAATTACGTAAATTATTCTGAGTCAAGAGGTCGAGTGATAGAGATCAGCAAAGCAGGCAGTGAACTCAGGAACTGCGCTCTTGCTCTAAATGCCCTTCACATCAAAAAAGCATCAAACAGAGCAAATCACAAACTTAAATAACTGTTAGAGTTATTGAATCAATGACAAGGATGTCTGTGGTTCCATGATGTATAGCATGTTATGGTTACAAAGAGAGTAAATGTTGCTATGGTAACTCCCTGTCCCTCACTCAAACACACACGTTCTTGTCCGTCAGTTTGTAGAACAGGAAAGAGAAGACAATGAAAGGAACTGCCAGTCATCTCATACGCAGTCTAAAAGTGGCTAACGACAGTCTGCCTTATTCATTCATTCTACGAAAAGACATTCATCTGTTTACTGATAAAATCTTAGAGTTTTTCATCATGTTCCTATACAGCAGTGATCGCTACATTCTCCCGAGTTTGGTTCCAAAGTTCCATGTTGCACTAACGCATCTCATCCAGTCAAGGGCACTCAAGTTAATAGACTCCTTAGGAAAGTCGACCTCCAGGACCAGGATTGGAGATCACTGCACCACTGCAGGAGATTCACAAATAGGCACCTAAAAAGTTCTGCCTACAGTTTCGTTACCCCGTTATTACTGAACTGTGGTGTATTTCCACTGATCACAATAAACTCTTAAAAAGGTTAATACAGGTTCCTTAATGATTCTTGGTTTGTATACACAGTTGTAGGAAAAAGCATTAAAATTGAAATCATAACTTTACAACCTTAAAAAATTGTTCCGTAAGAGTTATTATTGTAATTGCTGTTAATAAAGAACCTTCAGTAATTGTCTTTTTCCAATCCTAGAACCTTTAAGGTTATGTGGAGGATCTTCACATTCACACATCTCACATATAAAAATGGGTGAAAGAAAACATAATCAGTTGAAAGAAATATAAACTTTCTCCTCAATCCTCTCTCATGTTTTTAAAGAACCTTTAGGGGTTCTTTAAGGATTCGAGTGCTTCTATTGTCTCCCTTTTATAGCCAATAAAAAATACATTTGACAGTGTATGTGAGAAATAAAGGCTCATTATCATTATCATCTATATTTTTAAGTAAGCATCAGAAACATGTTTTATCTACAGCCAATAGATATGTCAGATATAACTGGTGTCACAAACCGGCTGTGCAATGACAGTTTCCCTGATTACTTGTCACACTGAATGTGAGGATACAATACACTATCCGACCACTTCAGAATGACCATCACTTAATAAAGGCTCTATAAAGCAGCGGCAGGAACATATTGCATAGGATCCCTGAGCTACGGATCCTTGGGAACATTAGAGGTTGCCTGACCATAAGCTGTATGTTCTCCTAGATTCCATTCTGCACAGTGAGGTATGTTACCTCTGAAGGTGATGCTGGCCAGCGGGTCGCTGTGTCGCTCTCCTTTTTCCACGTTCCTCAGGTGCGTGGCTCTCTGGAGCACACACCTCAACATGCTGCCCACGGTAAATGTATTACTCCAAAAGACTTGCTGAACCTCCACACATCACAATAAAGGATGAGAGATGGTCAAGAAGAGCGTCTGAATATGGCCTCAGTACATTCCTCTCACTGTGGACACCCAGAACATAAATCCAGTGCAAGCCCAGCTTGTGGTGGTCAATAAACAAGACTGCCTTAAGTGCCCCTTGCACAAAGCAAGAAAAAGTCGTGTGGGAAGTGGCCGAGACAGACTTGGCTAACTTATTTTGGATTTAACCCCCCAGATCCACTAACCCAGCCCAGAGGAAGTCCAAACATTTCCTGCTGCCTTGTCCTTTCATTCTCTCCGTCTCCCTTGCTCATAGAGTATACAGCACTTCAATGCTGCACATTCCCATTCAATCAAACTAAATCAGAATAAACCTCAGTTTAAAATCCAAATGCAATTAATGTAGTATACTATCAGTCAAACAACCCCTAGATCATTTCTGTAGCATACAATGCCCTGGGAAGGCTGATAATAAGCTAAAATTGGTCAACACTATATTACAAAATTCCACTGAGCCATGTTATTAAAATATATCTCCATGTTGAGGTGAGGCTGATTGCATTTATGTTTGCCAAGGTTTGAACAATGTGCTATTAGCTATTTTGAGGGTGTTCATATGCCAGATCCTTTATGGCAGAATGGCTTTTTTTCAGATAAGGAGCACCACCTGCTGCTACAAAAGAAAATCATCACACTAAGAAATTAAAACTGGACAAAAGAAATGAAAACTGAAAAAAATATTCCAGGTTCATTCCATGTGTTACTACAGAAAACGCCACCTATATCTGATATTAAAATCATACAATACATGTGGACCCATCTGATTCATTTGGGGCCTCTTAAATATAAGCTACATACAAAATTAGTCGTTTATATGTTCCATGTTTGAATAGAATGCTGACACATGTTGATGGAATTTAGGGAGAACTGATTTGAGGTTGGTGTGATTAGCCCTGGGTGGGATTACACTAAGATTATGAGCTTCCCTGCAGTAAATAAAATGATCGGTATGAATCAATCACAAAATCAAGCAGCTGTAAGCAGTAACTAGAGACCTGCACAACATTCACACCTTGCACATTAGCACATTAGCATGCAATCTGTCAAGCCATTTCTGGAACACTGTCGCTGAGACATGTCTCTGTAAAAACAATGAAGTCACGTTGGGTATCATTGAATGCAGATGAATGCAGTCGAGTTTATTGCAGAGGGAGCAAATAAGGTAGAGCAGGATGAAACTTCAAGCCTTCCTTGGACCCTTGCTCATTTGCTATGCTTCCACTTCCTCACCCATCACTTGCAAAGTTGGGATCTGAGGGCCTGATCCTCGCAGTAAGCCGAGGTCACTGAGTTTTGGCATAGGTCCGTCCTCGACAAACGTTTCTTGTTCGTAGCTGAGGCAGGGTGAGACAGTCATAGACATGTTTACCTGCTGTTCTGATACACGTTAGAAAAGGTTTGATGTGATGTCGAGTGAAAATACACTTGTGCACCAAAGAGCTGGACACAGAGAGGCCACCGTGACGTAGGCTTTAGAAAGAAGAAAAATTTAATAAGTAAAAAATTACAGTTTATTATATAACAAATAATAAAAATTATACATATTGTGATGAGCGGAAGAAGTGAAGTCGACACACTGGAACTTTCAGCGTTTTTAGTTATTTTTATTTTCAACTCAGTACAGAGCGGCAGCAGCAATCACAACACATAACCTGCCTCTAGCCTGTCTGTACCCCATCTGAACTGTTTCCCTCCAACTCTTCTGCAAAAACCCTTAACTTTCCAGCCAATGGCAGGTTCCCCCCTAACGGTTCTCCCATGCCGAACCCCAGGGGCCCACGGGAGCCATGCTTTCCGTCAGCTCGTCACAATATGGTTAAAAACTATATTTCTTCCCACGTTTTTCAATGGCATCAATGGCATGAATCAGCACTTCTAGCTCCATTTACCGCTTGCTATTTGCCAACACGAAGGCTGCCAGGATTCTCTCAGGATAGAGGTTAGAAGCACATTAATAACAATACTCTCTGTATATCCACAAACAGTCTGAAATGCAGATAGGAGTCAGTAGTTGGTTCCCAAGATCTTGTATCTTACTTTTTAAGAAACAAACATTGTTTTCACAGAGGATACAGAGAGTTTTTATACTTGCGGCTGTATTAGGAAAAGGGCAAAGTATTTTCATTAATATATTATGTATTTGTTCATTGTGCAGTAGAAGCCTTGGGCTGGTTAGCATGTTGAGCTGAAAATAAATTGTTTCATAGCTGCCACTGGTAGCCTGCATTACATGGATCTCTGTAAAAAGGCTTTCTAACATAAAGAGGAAAATAAGCACTTGTCCCACACAGTAAATACCAGTTAGAAGAAGGGTGATAATTACTATTTATCAGTATATATAATAATACACTGGGTTCATACTACTGTGAAATGTCTTTTTATATTTATATAATATTGACGTCATAACAAAACTCCATATCTCTAAAACTGAAACTATTTCCATTATTTTTGACTATCAGTGTTCATTATGACATGGAATAAAGAGCAGACCTGAATTCACATGATTAAAATGTGTACATTGTTTCCATGTTAATGAAACATATCGCATCATCAATTACTGTATATAAAGTTGGATCTCTGAGAAGTCATCATTACGGCTTACAAAAGTAAGCGCAAGTCTGAATAAACAGAAATATTGTGGTTTCAAGAGATGTGTCTGGTTCATTGCACAATGCATTGGTAAATCCTCACTGGGAGCAAAGAGCGAAGAGCATAAAAGCTCTGGAGAGCAATGGTGCCCCAGACGGGCCTGGAACTCTGATGACATAGCACTGCTTATAAACACAGCCATGCTGTAGTGCATGCACACACACACCCACACACACACAAACACGCACCCACACACACACACTTGCCCTGGTGCACTGTAACTGGACTCCCCTACATACCCCAGCCCAACACAGAAACAGAAAGAGAGAGAGAGAGTGGGAAACTGACTCCAATAATAACCAAATGCTTTTCCAATAATAACCTCAGCTGCTGAAGTGTGGAGAAAAGAAAGCCAGAGACAGAGGGCAGGGCAGAATGAATGGCAACAGAAGTAAGAGTTCTGGTTTTGATACACCTACATTCTCTAAAAGGAAGATTCCTCGTTAGTTCTTGGTTTAAACATACAGTTCTAGGATTGAACATTATATAGAGGTTCTTTTTTGGTTTGTCACAATCACACATCTCATTTACAGTTCTTTGAGGAGCCACCTATTGCAAGGTTCTTGAAGGAATCTGAAGTGGTTCATAAATGGCATCACTCCCAAAAAGCTCTTTTTGGCCCCTATATGATGTAATCTACCTATCATTTCCACATAAGCACTGTCTGGCCAAAATCCCCAAATCTTACCTTCATATGTGACGCAGCAGTAGGCATCTGTGATGTCTTCATCAAACGTCAGCACATTCTGGGCACAGAGGATAAATACACGCAGCATGAGGAGACAGCAGCTCCAGCCCTGTGCACCAGGCTATCTGAACCCAGTCAAAAACTGAGAGTCTGGTCACAAACAGCCCCTTAGAATGAGTCTCCAGGGTGAATCTCTACTTAAGCAGACAGAGGATGAGTTAAGGGCTGAGCATAAATAAGGTAGTACTGAAGCAGTGCTCAGGATAGCAGCCCACTGCTGTTGCTGTCCTGCAGGCGTCCAATGCACACACACACAACTGAATAGCCTGACTCATGCAGCCACACACACACACACTGAGCCTTCTATCAGAGGCAGTAGTTTTCCTTAAAGCCACAAGACACATTTCCCCAAACAATTTTACTATACTCATGTTGCAAGTCATAAAAGGTTGAATGAATGAGACTCTGTTACTGCTGTTAACAACAAAATGCAGAAAAACCTATATAATTTGCTTACATGCAAAGAAAACTTTAAAATCAACAATATACACCTCCAGGAAAGCACTGGGTGCATTTAAATGTAATATTACAATGCAATATTGATTTTTAAAAAGCATCAAGAGTGTAAAACAGTTTTCAGGTAGTTAATTACTTATTTCTGAAGAAGTTACCCTGGTGGGACTAGTTCGGGACTGCGCCATGCACTTCTCATTAGTCATGTTACTGGAGTTTCCCTTGACTGGAACATTACCATGTGGGTCAGGCATGCTCGTACTGATGGGAATACTCACAGTTGTCCTCACAGTGGCACAGAAGCTTAACAAGCGTGATATTGTCTGTGCTTGAAGCTCTGCGTAGGTGAAAGAATCAAGACCCAGTTTAAGTGGGTGAAAGACAAAGATGAGAAAGTTGGTTGGGGGCGTCATTCAGATATCCAATATATTTCTCGTATGTTCACTTTTGTCTGGATGTGAACATCTTATGGTTCACTTTTTATTGGTAGTAAACATTTTCTGTCGCATTTATCCTCAACCATTCTGCTGCATGAAAAAGGTTTAAAAGTTTATTGATTCTTTCAGGCAGTACAGCAAAATCAATAATAATGTTCTTCAGCAAATACCTTCGAACGCCTCCTGTGCGGATTCTGGTATTTATGAACAAAGATGCTTAATGAGGATTTCTCATCCCGTTTAGTTTCAAGAATATCTAGTGTAAAATGTTTCAGGCCTAACAGCAGACAGCAGAGGGAGACAGTGTAACTGAACCTAGCTCTGTTAGGTTGGTAATGAGAAAGCGATTTGAGCTTTAATTTGAAGCGTGTCCAGTGGGGTGGGGCGTTTGCTGCCTGACCACTCTTGGTGTGGGTGGCTGGCGTCTTTGGATGACCATTAGCCCGTTCCCTCAGGTGGGGCGCTGCCTGAAGTAGCACGGGCTTCCCTGGGGTGCACGTGTGGCTCAGGTTAAAACCGGCTCCTGGCAGGGGCAGGTACAAAGTCTGGGGCCCTTCCCCTTCGCCGCGGACACATGGCCTCTCCTGTGGCGCGTGGTCGGTGTTCCCCGGCCTCCGGTGGGGCTGCTGCGTTCCTGCAGCCTCCGGGGCTTCTTTGGCTTCCCTTGTGAAGTTACAGTCAAAAATGGTGCCGCTTATCTTTTAATGAACTAAGAGAGTGCATTCTGTAGGCTATGTCAGAGAGAGAAAGAGAGATAGATTTGTGTGGATGTCTTTTCATTCTGCCCGTTCATGAATGAGAGAGTGTGACAGTTCTCAGTGTACCAGGAAGTCTTTTCATTCAAGCAGTGCGCAAAAGCGCAAGTGTTTCAGTGTGCGAGATGTGAGAGCGCAAGTGTATCAGTGTATTTTGTCCTAAACGACGAGTGCTTCAGGGGTGTTTGCAAGCAGTGGGTGCGAGAGCACGAGTCCCTCAGTTATGTGTGCAAGAGGTGAGAAAGATCAGAAATAGCATTTCACGCTAAAGCATTCTATTTGAAGGTTTTTAACAAAAAAAAAAGGGAACCTATGCAAGGATACAATGCTCAGTTCAGAAGTCCTGTGTATGAACAGGATGGCATATGAACAGCCATTTATTATCTTGTACTGTTCAAATGTTATTATTATATTTTTTATCATTTATGAAATTTTTAAAACACCCTCTAGTTTGTAGTATTTCAAACTACAATGTATTAATCATAGAATACTTACTAAACTTATAGAATACAGACTTGCTTTTAATTAATAATATATAAAAACACACACACACACACATATATATATATATATATATTTGTGCTGGGCCATTAACGGCACGAGATTCTTATCGCGTGATAAAAAAAATATCGCCGTGACTTGTCAGGCGTACGTGTACGTTTTAAACTTGTCTCGGTGGGGGGTTTAACGTCGTTAACGCAGTTAACGCCAAGATTTCAATGAGATTAACGGCATTAAAAAAATTTATCTATGCCCACCTCTAATATATTAAAATATTTAATCATGATTAATCTCATGTTTGCCTGTCACGGTTCAGTCGGCGGCCATTAGTGACTGCTGCTTTTCAGTTGTTTTGCTCTGTTTTTCTGTTCATGTTCTGGTGCTTTTTTTTTGACATTCTGTTCTTGTGTCACGTGTCTCCTTTGTTTTCACCTGTCCTGTGTTTTACGTCTTGATTGTATGTGT
>JBBPDB010000011.1:11452225-11466511 GCA_037974465.1 Brachypetersius altus
GGAGGGGGTATGGATTTGCGGGGGGGTTGGCACAAGACGAGGTGAGGCAGGCAGTCAGCTGCAGACTTTAAATGGCTCAGCTGTCCCCCACTCCACCACCTGCCGGCGTTACAGCACACCGTCTCGGCTGAAGGGCAGCGGCCGGCGGGCGATATCTAGGACATGGAGTCTACATCCTCACAGACCTCGGGGGAAACACAGAGCCATTTAATTAGGAGCAAACCTCCACAGAGTTGAAGCGAGTAGGAGCGAGGAGAGGCGAGGGAGGCTGCCTCTCTTTCTCGTGTCTCAGTACAAAGAGGCACTTCAGTGCTGGGCGTCAGTGCCCGACAAATACAGTGATTAATACGTCATCAGCTGATTTTATCTGTAAGGATCTGTCTGCAAAATACATGCCAATAGATCACTTGAGACTTTTCTTAACACTGTAAAGTACACCATCAGGACTTCAGGAGTAATGAATAAATAAATAAACATATTGTTATACACTTAAAGGGAGGAAAACCTAAAGTTCCCCTCCCTAGTCACAGCACACGAAGTGAACAACGTGAAATTGTTTCTCTGCATTTAATCTGTTTAACCCAAATGAGGCGGTGGGCTCCCATTGGTGAGGGGTGTCCAGGGAGCAGTGTGTGTGGATGGAACCTAGCTCAAGGGAACCTCAGTGAGGACACTAGCAGTGCTGGGTTTCAAACCCACAACCTTCTGATTGTAGGGACAACTCCCTAACCACTAGGCCACCAGCTAACCATTTCAAATGCATTCAATAAAATCTGCAAATATTTTTGTTTAGTTTCTTTAGCTCCTCATAACTGGTATCATGTTTGTCATGAAAGTGTCAGTGGGGCATTTCCAGGCTTTATTCTGAAATTAGGTGGTTCTTCTAGTGAGTTCTGAACTGAGGAGGAAAGTTCGGGTCTTCGTAGCCCATCCCTCCGCTGGCCTGAAACGTTTGCTGCTGCTGCCTCTGCCAGCGGGGATGTTTAGTCTGCTGGTGTCGGGCGGAGGGGGTGGGCCGGCGTTATTAAAAGGAGATGAGACAGCACAGAACTTGTGCTGGAGGTGTCAGAGCTCTGCAGATCGTTTGCCAGGAGGTTGGGATTGTGTGTTGAAAGTGGGGGTGCAGGGTGTAGGGTTGCTGGGTGGCACCAGGGGGCAAAAAATAGCCTTCTACGGCCATCCCTTGTGCTTGCAGCTGTGATTGGCTGCCGCTGAGTGCTTCTCCTTGCTCCCTCCAAGGCCAGGTGCAAAGCCACTGACAGGTGGAGGGGATGCCTTGAGTGAGTGAAATAGCTGCTGGCCAGCGACACAGCCTGCAGAGTGCTGAGGCCAGACAAACAGCCAAACCAGGCCACATACCTCTCTATCATCTGAGACTCACAGCCACTGTACACCACACGACATAGACCAGCCCCACGGTCCCACCTAGTGGAGGCCCGCGCTCCATTCAGTCACAGTTACATTCACAGCAGACGCTTTTCTCCAGAGAGACGTTCAGGGGGGCTTTGTAGTCTAAAACACGTCCCTCAAACCAGTAAACCCAGAATCACCAGAACCCTCTCAGATCACACAGAGAGGAACCAGCAAGACCTTCTCAGATCACACGTAAAACATGGAAGACATTCTTTAAAAAGTTTGTGTTAGTTTAGTTTTGGACACAAAGATGTAGATGTTCTCCTCAAAGCATAGGGTCTTCAGTCTGGAGATGTTGAGTGGCCGTTATATAAATCTGATGTGTCTGTAATAGGAAGGCCGACTGTCCTTTACACTTCATAATGAACTGACCAGTGAAAACGATACAAAATTACATAAAAATATCATATCAACTACTAAAATGTTTTTCCCTTCTGTTATAAAGAGACCATTTTGGAAATCTGAGGTTCTGTAACAACATCAGAAATAAGACGTTAACGTTTATTTCAAATGACCTCTTTTAAAATCTGCTCGTTCCTTTTTTGCCAGGCTTTTCAAACCAAACCTCAAGACAGAGCCGATCTTCTTACATTTCTCCACAGCTGTCAGAGTGTCTGGGCTGTGTCTCTTGATTAATGTTAAGAGAACACTTTATTAGTCCACCGGGTGGGAAATTTGCATTGTTATGGCAGCAAAGTAGACAAGAGGAGGAAGTAGAAGCCGCATAAGCTATACAACACATGAGTTTAATATAGAAAATACACTATACAAATAATACAAAATAAAGAAGAGAATATATATATGGGGACCTGCAGGTACACATTGGAGTGTCCTCAGTTGTTTGGTAGCAGCAGACATTGAAAGAAACAGTAATAATGCGCCAGAAAATATCTGACATGTTGCAGCAGAGATATTGTTGTAGTTTAAAGACTCTCTGCCAAGCGGTAACCGGCATTATTTAGTTAAAATTAGACTATGGCATCAGACTCTCAGGTCGGGCAAGGATTCGTGTTTGTGTTCAGATATCGCCCTCGTGTGGTGAGACACAAAACTGCTGCTGGCGATCTGGAAGCACGGTGTGTGTTTCAGTGTGGATCTCAGCCTCATTTCTCAGTTCTGACTTTTTATTAAGATGAATAAGATGATATTAGATCATTATTGAAATGGTTCGTGTTGCATTAGAACCTGTTTTAGATTAGATTTTGTTGTTTTTGTTCACAGACACTAAGGAAGAAGGGCCTAAACGGCTGTGACAGCCCTGATATCGATGCGGATGATTCAGGACACAGCCCTGAGTCTGAGGACAAGTACCGCAAAATCAACGAGGACATTGACCTCATGATCAGCAGGCAGAGGCTGTGTGTAAGTCTTCATCACCCCACTGCTTTAAGAGCTTCCAAACTGACCTTAGATCATTTTCTGTTTAATAAAGGGCATTTCATTAAAAAAATACCATCACATTTACATTTCTTATTGCATCTTTTTGCAATAGTGAATATGTGATCATTCAACCTGACTGGAAATCATGTTGCTAACATATCCTTTATTGCTTTTTTATACAGATCTTTTTTTTCTCATTTCCAAAACATATTAAATACCATTTTCAAAGACCATTTTGTGATGACAGAAATAGTAGTGCTGTATTATGAATAATAGTACAGTCATATGACTTGTATGTCAACTGCTCTTCTTTCAAAACCCTTATAAATGTATTTACAGTGAACAATGAAACAGTCAGATGCAAAAATGTGAGCACTCTAATGAAAAGAAGTGAATACCCTCTATAGAGACACATTTTAATGCACAATTGCAAAATACTTTTTACCTGCTGAATTTAACAAAATGGAGGAAAATACAACTGTGAAAGAACGTTCAAAAAAGACATTGTATTTTTTCCCAATGCATTTAACTCAGCAAATAAATAAAATAAATAGAAGTTATGTGTTTATATAATTTGAGCCGACGTATTCAAACACATTTGCATAATCTATGGTGTATTTTATGCACTGTGGTGAGTGAAATTGTGCTCCATGATCTGGATCTGCTGAGTTGTTTTTGGGCTGATTATCATACAGTACAACTAATAATAAGAGATTTCCCTGAAGAACAGAAAGAGTTGAAACACGTTTTTAATAGGAGTCGGGGTGCAGCTGCCTCAGTATGTGTGGGAAAGATCTTATAAGCAGTAATAAATAATAGTAGCAGGCTTATGAACTGTGAGCTGTGTTTTACTCTGCTCTTTACGTTTCCCGTGTTCTGATCTGCTCTTGTTTCCACTTGCTGACCAGCAGACGATCCCTCCCTCCAACTATGACCTGTCCCTCCCCGTCAGTAACCCCAACAGTCTGATCTACACTCACCCCGCGGGCTCCCTGGGGAACCCCAGCCTGCTGCCCATGGCCCACCCCTCACTGCAGAGGAACAGCCTGTCTCCCGGCATCCCCCACAGGCCCCCCAGTGCAGGAAACACAGGTACAGCCCTCATAGACAGGAGACGGCGCTGTGTGTGTGTCTGTATGTGTGTGTGTGTGTGAGTTTAATCTCTCTGTGGGTTTGTTATTATTGTCTGAATGTTTTATTCCGAGTCCTGGTTGGAGTCTGTTGGCCACAGTGTGAGCTCTGTCATTATCCTTGGCTCTTCTCGTACGATTTGTTTCGTGTTGTACGAGTGAAACTAAATATGAGTCTTGGCGTGACCTGAGGGGCCTTAAACTGCGGCGAGTCTGAAAGGTTTTTGTTGGACGGGGTGTTTTCTCTGTGGACGCAGCCAGCTTACAGCGGAGGTGTTTTTTCTGCGGCTCCAGCAGATAAATCACCGCAGGACTGGAGCGCTGAGCGACTCCATCCGGCTCGCTCTGAAAGGGGAAGGGCAGGAAGGCGGCAGCGGTCGAGTGTGTTTCCATGTCAGTGTTGTTTAACGTCTGCTGTGTTTTGACCCCAGGTGGCCTCATGGGTCCAGACCTGAGCGGCTCCGTGGGCACCGGCGCTGGTAAGACTGATGTGTGTTTAGTGTGTGTGTGTGTGTGTGTGTGTGTTTGTGTGTGTGTGTGTGTGTGTGTGGGGGTCTCACAGCCTCGGTCGGTTCTGCTCCGGATGTTTACTGTACACACAAACACAGTATTTAAAGAAGTGTTATTTTATAGAGTATATACAGCTCCGGGAAAAATGAGAGAATATATTTATTTATTGTTAAATCAGCATCTCTGAACCTGACAACCATTCCATGCCAGAGTTAAACTCCTACACAAGCACCTCATTCTGCTTTATGAGGTACTGATTACTGATCACCTGTATCTTATTTAATGAGGAAAAGTAGAGAAACACTGCTGTAATCGACTCTCTCCTCTCACTGTGAGACCAGTTGGATGACAACACACTACTAGAAGTTCGTCAAATGTAATTACTGCCATTTTGTTTAAGAGAGAACCAGAGTTTTGCTTTCTTTGAATTAAGTTTTGCATCATTTCTCTTATTTTGATGTTTTGCCATTTCCTTTAAAATGAGGCTTTAAAGAACAATATTTTTATTTGGAAATGAGGAGAAATATTGTCAGCAGTTCTTAAAAACGAAAGCAAAGCTGCTCAGTTCAATATTTGCACCTATAAAAGATAAAACCTGAGAAACTGCAGTAGTATCTTATTGGGAAAAGCTTCCCAAAGTGTGTTCAGTAAGCATCTACCAAGTTTAATACACCTGACAGGTTTTCTCTACTCAGATGCTCTGATTTTCCACTGCCAACCAAAATCAGTCTGAATAAAAATGACTAGTTTTGGCTTTGAGAAAAAGAAGATTTTTAAACAGTAGTTGGTTTTGGATGAGACCAGAGACTAAATTTGACGTGACCATTAAGTCCAAGTACAAATACAGTCGATTCCAAGACTGTCAGAGCCGGTAGTATCCAGTAGTCTTGAGTTCTACAGAGCTTCACACAGTATAAACACAGCTGGCTTTTTCAAATGGCATCAATAATACAAACAAAGTGGAATTGTAGGCTTTTGATCTGACAACATTTTGTGGATTTCCACTAGTTCAGTGCTGAGCAGTAATAATAACATCATTAAATACATAAATACATACTTAAATAAATAGATACATGTTCTTTAAAGCATAATTTTAAAGGAAATTAAAATAGAACAAGAGCAACAATGCAGTGTTTATGGAACTTGAATAATTCACAGAAAACAAAGCTATTGTTCACTCTTAAACAAAATGCATTAATTACCTTTGAAGAACTTCTAGTAGTGTTTCACCGTCAAACTGGCCCCATTGCAAGAAGAGAGTGTTAATTACAGCAATGTTTTTATACGTTTCTTCATCAGGTGATCACTAATCAGTATCTCATAATGAGGGACTCTGGCAAGGAATGGTTGTCATGCTGATTTAAAGATCTGTTGCTGTGGTCACTTATTTTTTGCCGGAGCCCTCTAGTGGTCAAATATGGATTTTTAAATTCTTTGCCTCCTCTCTTGTTCTCCAATAGGAAATGGGTATGGGAACCACCGTAACTCTCCTGGTCTGCTGGTCTCTCCAGGGAACATGGGCAAGAGAATGCAGGCCAAGTCCCCACCCTCCATGAGCATGAACACCCGCAAGTCAGACCTCCATGTGCTGATCGCCCCAGGCTCCAAGAACACCCTGCCCTCGGTCGTAAGTCTCTCCTCACTGTCTGAGCACAGCCGGATGATCTTTTTAGATCAGTCTGTATCAGTAATACTCTTCCCATTAGGAGAACTAACTGACTTTTAAATAAAGACCTAGTCATAAAAATGGGCTTAACATTAATACAGCTATGTGCAGGCTTCTAAAAAGTTTGGAAACATTTTCTTCTACTTTCGGCTGCTGCCGCTTAGTGGTCGCCACAGCGGTCTCCATTTCCCTCTGTCCTCTGCATCTTCCTCTCTCACAACAACTGCCCACATACCTCCCATCACCACATCCATAAACTAGACATCTTCTCCTCTTCCCTGCAACTCCATCCTCAACATCCTCCTCCCAACACACTCAGTCTCTCCCCAACATCCTCCACCCAACACACTCAGAGTCTCTCCTCAGCATCCTCCTCCCAACACACTCAGAGTCTCTCCTCAGCATCCTCCTCTCAACACACTCAGAGTCTCTCCTCAGCACATGTCCAAACCAACACAGTCTTACCTCTCTGACCTTTCTTCCAAAAGGTCTAACTCAAGGTGTCCCTCACACATAAACCATTTAAATTTCTCACTTAAACTTTTGTACAAAAATCTGGTCACACTCTTTGCCGGATCCTATTGTCCAATATGATACCTCTCAAAAGTTATCAATCATTTCAATCCTCATTTGGAATTATAAGTGAGTTATTAGCACTCCATAAAGCCAAAAAGGGGGTTTTGATACTGTTCACATTAGCAACACATTCCTGAGTGTGGTTTTTTATGTAACATTATCAATTTAGATAAAAAATCTTCCTGTTTTTTTGGTCAAACTGGTTTGTATTGGTTTGGCTCTAGTTCCGCTAAACTGGTGTAGTGTGATTGACATTTAATCTTGATACATGTTCAAAGTACTGATGATAATTTTGTGTGTTAGAAAAATACAGCTGAAGGAAAAGCAAAAAGCATCGAAGTCTTCACTGCGCTGATGCGCTCCATTGAGCGAAGCCGGTCTGAGGTGCTTGAAGTTCTGGAGGAGCGGCAGAAAGTAGCAGAGATGCAGGGTGAACAACTCATTAAACAGCTGGAGCAGGAAATCATTAAGCTAAAGGCAAGAGATGCTGAACTAGAGAAGCTCTCACACACTGAGGACAACCTCCACCTCGTACAAGTAAGTGTCCTTTCAGTTCAGTAGAAGTGCAGGACGCCTTCACCACACTGAGATACATCTCTTTTTTGCTGCATGTAGAATTACCCAGCCACTACTTTATCCACCCTTCCACACACCAACAACTGGATCAAAATCAATATCAACACTGACTGGAGTAAAGAGTGTCTGACGGCAGCTCTGCTTACGTTTCAAAAATCAGTCACTGAGGCCCTGGAAAGGATGCCTGAGAAAAGTGAGTATGTGGTGGCCAAGGCTTCAGACTACCCAGCAGGTTCTGAGGATGTCCTGGAGGAGCAGCAAGAAATGCAGACACACACAGGTGAGTGTTTTTAAATTCACAGGTGTATTTGGGGTACACTACGGTGACAAAATTACCCTTTTGCCATGGTTCTCGTTCCTCCCTCCCCTTACACACGCACAGTTCACAGAAACACTCTCGTTCAGTCTGAGTCCACACGAAGAACCCGTCAGCGTCAACGGAGAGCATGAGAACACCAACAAAAGAAAAGATCCCCCAGAGCCCCAGATCCCCCAAATAAATTGCACACAACAAAAGGCAAAATCCACACCTGCAGAAAAAGATCAAATCAAAACAAAAAACAAAACACAGAGCACTGTCCATGCATGGTCCCGCTATACTTCCGACCAGCTCCACCAGACCCCTTTTTGCCTTACGCATGACAGCAGATTTTTTTCTTTCTCATGCTGGCAATGGTGGCAATAATTTGTATCTGTGGTTGAACTCTGTCGTGGCCCGTTTGACCCCTCAGCTCCATTTCACTCCATGCACTGCTGATGATCTGGCCAGTGCAACAAGATTACAAAATAACTATAAGAGATATAATAATAGATCAGTACTGTAAATGGTTTATGAAAAGTGACTAGAGTCTGTGCCAGAGAAATATTGCTCTCCTAGTCATGACTGTTGTATTCATCAGAAAATGTTTGTTTTTATTTTGTATTAACCTGGGAAACTTTCAGCAGACAATTTTTAGTTGTTATGCACATTACCATGCGTCATTGTCTGCTGACTTTCAAACAATTCATTAAATCAATTGCAAGAAAAGCACTTTTATGTATATAAAATGTCCCTGTGAATGCAGTCTAAGCATCTTTAGTGCCATTTCTTATTAATATGCAAAAAAAATCTTCCACTGATGAATCACTTATTAATTATATATTCTCATTACATATGTGTTTCTTAAGTTGTTCCAGATCTGAAGACTCAATCAGCAGAGATTGCACAACTGCTTAAAACCCCACTTTTGGAAGGAGACACGTGGTATCTAGTAGACACTCACTGGTTCAAACAATGGAAGAACTATGTGGGCTTTGACTCTTGGTATGTGACCCACAGGGGAGAACCTGGACCAGTAGACAACTCGGGTCTCTTGAAAGATAAAGATTCACTCTCTATCAAGAACGGTATTCTTTATGAGCATGACTATATCCTTCTGCCCACCGAGGCATGGTTTAAATTAATCAGCTGGTACGGACTTGCTGAGGGTCAGAAGCCGATTGCCCGAAAAGTGATTAAGCACGGCTTGTTTGTAAAGCAGTTAAATGTGGAGGTCTACCTCACTGAACTGAGCTTATGCGAAAGCAGTGATCTCCGCAAACGAATAGCAAGATCTTTCAGCAAAACAGACACCATTGCCTCCGTTGAAAAAGAGATGCGCAGTCTATTTGGCATTCCAGATACGAAGGAGACCAGGTTGTGGCGCAGATTTCTAACATTTGAACGTCTGTCCAAGCCTAGTGAAACCATTCAAAATGCTGAGCTCTCTACAGGGCAGATTGTAATTATAGAGCAGAAAAGTGACAAGGGAACGTGGCAAAGTGTGGATCAATTGACCCGTCTTACCAGATCACTTCCCATCAAACATCTGAATTTCAGATAAGATCAAATATAAACTTGTTGTTTGAGTGGAAGGGCAACTAAATTTTAAGATTGATTTCTGTATGCTGCAACAAATAAATGAGAACATTATAAGCAAAAACCTGAATTTCTGGAGTGATTTTCTTATAGTTTTAGATTTTGGAACGATTCACTGTTATGCTTTCTGCCACATCCGTGTAACATTATTAGTTTTCATTGGCCGGGGGATGGGGTACAATAACGATTTTTGAAAATACAAGAAGTAAAACAAGAAAATCCGGGTTAATCCAGTAGGCCTTAACAGACATTAACAGAGTCCATTTGCAAAATCGAGGGTAGTTACGATAAGTCGACTGGACCGTGTTTATTGTTCAGTTGAACACATTCTAAGGATCATGCAGTAATTATGTGAAACTGACCCCCCTCCCCCCTTTAGTATTTGTTAGGAAATAATGATTTTCAAATCTGTGCATCAATTTCTGCAGACCTACCAATTCTATGAATCCTGTGTGATTGATTATGCTCTCCTCTATTAATCCACCTGAGCTGAAGTGGCCACAATGTCCTTTTAAGAGGATAAATCTGTTTCTAAAATGCCTTCTGGGTAGCAACCCAAAGAGGAGACCCCATGGGATTACACAGCCCCCCTGCCCCCCATTCTCCTAACTGAATCTCTTCCCTCACAGATCAAAGAATTCTCACAGGGTGCTGTTATTGATCAGTCTGAGCACACACACACGGTCCTCTGACGATGTATTTAACATGGGTGGTGAAGCAGTAGACCATGCTGTAGAATATTAGCCATGTATTTAACACACTGTGTCTATAAAATCTATTTTCTGCAGGTATTACAAATAAGAGCACAATAGAAATGACATCTAATGCACCACTTGATTGTGAAAGTGATCATTTTGTGACTTATGTGTGCTATGCATTGGATGAAGAGTCACCTGAGTTGCATTTAAGTGACATCAGAAACAGAAAAATACCAGGTTTTAAAAAAAAAAAAAAAAAAAAAAAAATCACTTTTAAACTTCATTTGAAAGACTGAGACAATTTCATTGAAATTTGACATAATTCAGCCTCACATATCAATTAGAAGCATAGAAGCTCTATGCTTTTTTTTTTTTTCTCCAAAGCAATTGCTCACATGGAGTGATGTCATATTCTCTAGTCAACCATCTGGTACACTCAACTTTCCAGTGAGCTCTCAGTCACAGCCACATCCTCACTACTGCGCTGCTGTGTGACCCTGCTGCCCATTGTGATCAGCATTTTAATGACAGACACCAGTGATGCAGCACTATTTAAACTGCCTACACACTTTACAAAATGTATATATTTCCCTTGGGTTTAACTTCCCAATGCAATGAAATGAAACGCTCCATTTTGGAAGGGCTTTATTTAACACGAGGGCCGTTTAGCTGCTGATTGACGACTTATCCATTTTTGTGGCCTGTTCGGTGTAGGCGTAGAAAATTAACACACTGCACTCACCGCACAGTCAGACTAGAAAGGTTTCATCTAAATGCGCAGCAGACTCTAGCACTGGCTGTTACCCTGGAGACCTTACAGCACTGTGCCAAAGAGAGTAAACCCCAGTCCTCCACAAGGTGTATCATGTCTACTCTATGAATCGCAACATATTAAAATGTGCTTAACCCTACCTTAATTTACCCTGAAAATACACCAAACCCTTTCATTTGAATTAAGTGGCTGTTAATTTGTGAAACCAACCCCTTAACTTAAATTTAGATTTAAGGCATGAGTGTGAAACCCCTTCATCTTAAATTTAAAGCCTTAATTCAGGAGGTTTTATTATTAAAGGGGCAAATTTTAGTCGTTTTTCAGCTTTATCAGCCTTAATCTGTGCACTTTTCCCTTTACTTTTCCTTAACTTCCTGTATGGGAAAACCAAAATGAAGGTCATTTTAAGGGATAAATTGCTTAATTAGCCAAATCGATTGCACTCCATAATTGGATCAGGGCCACTATGGCCAGCGGGAGTCAATTAAGTAAAAAAAGCTGACCGAAGTCCAGCCCCAGGCCTGGACTGCTGCATTCACACTTTAGTGGTTTCCGTTCCTTTTCCCTTTACCGTCGTTTTCATCAGCTTTTCGAAACATGGCAAAATATGTACTGACATCATATTGTAATAAAAATGTGTCATTACATATTTTGGTCTTGGTGGTGGGGGCCTAGTGGGTGGGATGCTTGCCTCTGCAGCAGACCTCCACTGGGTTCCTGAGCAAGACCCTTAACCTCAGGTTGTTGTTGACTGTTCCCTGTAGATAGAGAATGGAAGTTGCTTTGGATTAAAGCGTCTGCTGTAAATGTATGACCACAGACAGCACTGCATGCAGGTTGCACACAAAAGACATGCTGAACATGGACTTTACCTGAAAGTGAGTACAGGGAGTGTTTTTTCCTTTGCTTTTCAGCATGCAGGAGCTGAGGCAATGTCCACAGGGGGGCTCTTACCCTTCACTCCAGTGCTGGGATCATTATGAAAACGGGCCCAAAGTATGTAACAAGCACAGATGACCACTAGGTGGTGTACTAGCACTGAATGAAGTCTCCCACCCCAGCAGCCTTTACACGCTATTGGTGATATTACATTTACTGTAAATATATATATTCTTGTCCGGACAGTGTTTATATTATTGCTATATTCACTACGAAACACAATGTACTTAAAATGTGCTTAACCCTAGCTTAATTTACCCCTGAAAATACACCAACCCCCTTCATTTGAATTAAGTGGCCATTCATTTGTGATCCAATCCCTTATTTTTACATTAAAAATGGATGTAAGACATGAGTGTGAAATCACTTAATCTTAAATATATGGCATTCATTCAGGATGTTCCATTATTTAAGGTGAAATTTCAGTCGTTGTACCCCTTAATCAGCCTTAATCTGTGCACTTTTGCCCTTAATCGGGTCGAATTTGAGGTCATTTTAAGGGGAGAAATAAAGGGGTTTGATTTAGTAGTGATTCCTGCTGTATATGTTATAAAGGTGCGTCTGTAGGTTAGAGATAGAGATGCTAGAGTCTATCGCAATGCTTATAAGGTGAAATGGCAAGAAATTCTGTCTCAGGGCAGAGGTAATGAATGGTAAGAACTGTTGGGAAGAGGCGTGAGTTTGCATCGATAAGGATGCTTTGAACACCATAATGTGAAATGGGGCACCCAAAATTTCAGGACCATAAATTTCACAGGGATTTTGTCATTAGAGTGCTTCTTGCTCGTTGTAAACACTATTCACAGCTTTATGAGGATTGCCTGAACGCACCATAATCAGACTCCTGGCAGGAGGGTACGGTAAGCAGCCAATCAGTATTTCCCGCCCCTTTCCTTCACAGCGTGGACTAGATCTGCAAAAAAAAATCACCTATGGTCTGATTCATTAAGTCACTTACTCGTTAAATTAAGTAGCAATAAAGCAATAAAGAGATCATGGTTTGAGTACACTGATTATATATGCGTTAAATAAATAGAATTATTATATTCCTGCTGGACTAAACTATCCCAA
Source organism: Brachypetersius altus (assembly GCA_037974465.1). Classification (NCBI taxonomy): domain Eukaryota; kingdom Metazoa; phylum Chordata; class Actinopteri; order Characiformes; family Alestidae; genus Brachypetersius; species Brachypetersius altus. Next base: position 11,464,854 of record JBBPDB010000011.1, read on the forward strand.
CTCTTCCACAACCTCCACGATTTTTGTGTATGTTCGACATGAGCCACATGAATACATGTGTGAATGAGATACTCCTACTAGAAAACTACCACACAATTTGCACTTCAAAGCATAGTAACAACTTGGTGACACGCCAGCTTTGAGTTGACAACGACCACCCATATGCAGCCTTACAGTAAACAGCCTGAACCAGCTTCTACAGTACAGAAACATATGTTTAGGAATCATGTTTAGGGATGTTTTTAAAAAAACATTCCTAAACATGTAGCATCTCGTACTTCTACAAGATTTTCTATCACCATCCCCTCCCTCTCTCTCTCTCTCCCTCTCTTTCTCCGTTCCTTTCCTTCCCCTTTTCCTGAGCTGAATGAATGGAAGGTCCCCTGCAGCACAATGGAAGCGGCTCTCTCAGGAATGCCAGAAATGTCTGGAGTCAGCAGGAGACTGGCGGCCCATGGGCTATGCACCACACGCCCCCTCCCCTTCCATTACATCACGAGAGCTACTACATTCTTCTACTACACTCCCTCCGTCTCACACTATCACACACACACACACACATTTCTCTGCAATATTATTCCTGTGCTGGCACCATTCCCTTTTTCCAAAGAAATGCAAAACGTTGGTCAAGTTCCTAACCAAAGGTGCAAGAAAAGAATGCTGACTTGGTGGTTGTCTTCACAGGTGACTTGGTTTAAATCTGTGTGCTGGCCTGTGTCGAAATATGCATGATGTTTAAATCTGTATAACATAGATTCTGAATAAAAATATAGTTATATGTTGTGCAAGACAGTGAGCATAGCCTATGCCATTTAGAAAAGCTTTTCCAGTTAGTCATACTGAAGCAACCTCATGTCCTTTGTTTGCTGCTCTTTTAAAGGAACAGTTTGGCAAAAAATCTAACGTACAATGCTCCCATTTCCCCATCTTTCCATTACAACACAGGCTTGGTGTCTGCAAGTTTGCTTCTTTGATTTTGTGCAAGAGCAAATGTAGCTAAAAGAGGACATCAGAAACATCTGAGACGGAGTAAAAATGTGTGAGTTTGATTTTGTGGCTGAAATATTTTTGGAATGTTGTGGTTGAGGGGTGTAGGGCTGATCATAAAGGTGGCAGAGGTCAGACGCTCCCACATGTAACCTGTACAGCCCTTCTGACTGTAAACTGTGTTGACTGATGTCTCCTGGAAAAGTGATGGTGGAGGCCACCAGTGAGAGTGGACGATGGGGGAGATCAATACCATTCCTGCAGCCCTCAGTGTGCTCCAAATCACATCTCCTTTAATGGAATAGCACGGCAACAGTCCACACTGTTTGATATATGTGATATTGGATTTCTGTGTTAGTTTTGTGTGGAGAGCGGCTCATTTTTTCCCTGTACCTTTTTTCTCCTTTGTCTCTCTCTCTCTCTCTGTGTGTCCCTCTCTCTCTCTCTCTCTCTCTCTCTCTCTCTCCCTCTCTCTTTTCTGGCCGACGTTCAATTTCACACTTGGGGGAGCGGAATGAGGGGAAGGTCAGGGCTGTGTCAACAGCAGCTAGCATTTTTTTCTTCTTTTTTCTGCTGATACCAGGAGGATGGAGCGAGAGAGAGAGAGAGAGAGAGAGAGAGAGAGAGAGAGAGAGAGAGAGAGAGAGAGAGAGAGAGAGAGAGAGCGAGAG
>JBBPDB010000011.1:11486773-11496773 GCA_037974465.1 Brachypetersius altus
GAAGTGCTCAAACTCACACACACACACGCACATTCACACACACACACTCGCACGCACGCAGACAACTCGGCTTTCATCTGCGGTCCAAAGTAGCATTACCCAGAATTCCTGGCCCTACATAATGCACTGCTTCCCAGAAGCAGTTGTCGTAGTAACCTTGGCAGCTTTTCACAAGTGTGATCTTCTCTCTCTCTCGCTAACTCTCTTTCTCTCTCCCTAACTCTCTGTCACTCTCCCTAACTCTCTCTCTCTCGCTCTCTCTCACCCTCTCTCTCACTCTCTCTCCTCTTCTTCTCCTTTCCAAGTGATACAAATGGAAAAGAGTGTGTAAATTATTAATTAGGAGAAATGGTAGGGGAACGCTTTTATTTATTCATACACAAAGACAGACGTTTTATCTATAAGTGTACTCAAAGAACAGAAATGTATTTATGTATAGTGTGCAGCTCAGAATTATAACAAGCACAGCACGTCTAAAGAATGTGGGTATGTGTGTGTATATGTATGTCTGTGTGTGTGTGTGTGTGTGTGTATGCAGAAAAATCTACGTGCTTTTGTTTTACAGTGTGTTACGGGTCTGCCGTTCACATTGTTTTGTTGTTGTCTTGGCTGAGTGTGTATTCTAGGTCACTCCCTGCCTCCTCGTTCCCTTGTGTCATCCATTAACCGCGTGTGTGCAAGTGTGTGTGTGTGTGTGTGTGGGTGGGTGTGTATGTGTGTTCATTTATGTGTGAAGTGAAAATGCGCAATGCCAGAGGTCAGCCGTCATCTGTTGTCTTGTACTTAAAGTGTACACTTGTCTGTCCATGAGGTGTGTGTGTGTGTGTCTGTGTTTAATGCACTAGCCATTTTTATATATTTTCTGACTTACTATTAAAACACACTGCAGAGTTTTTTTTTTAACTTTTCCATTGTTCCCCAGTCATTCTTCAGCCACACGTTGCACACACACACACTTTCCTTTCTTTTTCATTTCTCTCCTCTCTTCCTTCCTCTCGTCCTTCCACCCACCCCCTCCTATTTTTGCATATGATCCCTATAATTTCTCTCTTTCTCTTTTGCCCTATGCCTATCTCCCTCGCTCACTTAGCCTCTCTGACATTCATTTTGGCTCAGTAATGGGTTTTTTGTGGTTGTGTGTGTGTGTGTGTGTGTGTGTGCACATATGTATGTGTGTGTGCATATATGTGTGTGTGTGTGTGTGTGTGAGGTCAGAGAGAGTATCACTATGGCAGTAGTGTGTCTAAGCAGAACAGGAGTGTCAGTTTGCAGGTCTGCACTAACAGATTGTGGCACTGGGTTCACTAGGTAACCCGATAGGTTCCTAATGTTGTGCTTAGGCAAGCTGGGGTTAGCAAGTGACTTTGGTTACACACACACACACACACACACACACACACACACACACGGCTCTCCCACATCCCACACCCCAGCACTGGCCACCTGACCCATCTTGACCCCAGGTCACAAAAAGGGTGGAGACAGTGTAATTGCCTTATAACTGATTAATAGTCATTCCGCTGCTCTTTCCCATTTGTCTCTAATAGCATTTTCATTTAGCCATCAGCTTGGGGGCTTCTCAGATCCATAACAGCAATTACTGGCCTGTTCTGTCCCCATGACGCTTTGCACCAAAGGACAGCAGAGTAATTGAGTCAAAACTGCAATATGAAGGCTGTTCACACAATCAGCTTTCTGGAAATAGCAAGCTAACGCGCCGATTTCCTTCTTCGGATGTGCACTTGAGCGCTTCTCGTCTGCGTGTGGAGGTGTTCTGCTGAGAATGTTCTACGAAAAGGCTTTGGCTTTGACAATGGAACAGAAAGCGAGATGGAAAGAGACAGATTTGAGTCTGGGCAAGGAAAAGTCTTTTTGGCCAGCTCGTAGTATGAGTAGGCTGTTGGTAAGTGATGGTACTGTTTTGGAGAGCTAGCGCTTGAAGTGACCTTAAAGTGACTGACTAGTGGAGTCATTTCTTTGACACCAGTGTGAACACAGTGCAGAAATTAGCCAATTAGGACTACGGTCATAGTTTTGCAAGATTAAAACATGAAGAGGCTGCTTAGCAATGCAAAACACTGCCACTTGTCCCTGCTATTGACTCAGGCTGCAGTTTGTGGAGCATATGGGTGAACCCAACCAAATATCACCACATTAGGATAATTGTGGCTCTTGCGTTTTTTTCTTTTTGTTGTTTTTTTTGTTTTTTTCTTCCACTGTTTTATTTTTAGAGAACATGGGAATAGGGAGCGGGAGGCGCTCCTTTTGGCAAAGGGACACGCTCAAGTGCACACACTGATACAGTGCTATAGAGCACCAGAGACAAAGAGTGGGTCAGAATACGTGTGTGTCTGTGTATGTGTGTGTGAGAGACAAGAGCCTGTTTTTGTATGAGAGAGATGGAGGGAAAAAGATAGACAGTGAATCGTTCCCAGTTTAAATCATTTATAACTCAGTCACACGCATCTGCATCTCCGCTCCTCTCTGCCGCATTCTTAAGCCATTACTGGAATATAAAACATTTGTTTTCAGCGCACTCCATGAAACCCCTAACACTCATCACTATTTATCTCACACTTGGATTGGTACAACAACTGTAAAACTTCATTCGAATGGGGAAAATGTGTGGGTGTGTGTGAGTGGGGAGAGGGTGGTGTGCATGTGTGTACATGTGGCGGATACAGAGGGGTTCACTACAGGCTAAGTATCTTTACCTCTTGTCCCTGGAGGCCAACAAAAGGCTGATGATGTAATTGCTAAATGGGTCATTAGGTAAAGTCCTGGCTGCCAATGCCTTTGTGTAGATTTCCACTGGAGCACAGCCACATAGCTCCACATTTTCCTTTATTTTTTTGACAGACGTTAAAACTAGGGCTTGAAAATGTAATGAAAACCAAACCAGCGTAGAGACTATGTTGTGACTTTGGTAAGAATAAGTCTTGACCAGGAAGCATCTTGCAATGGGAATGCAGAACTCGCATGCGTCATTTCAGAGTGAGCTAAACAGGTTTTCTTGATTAGAAGAAATGAACAGCATTCAAGAAGTAGCTTCTAAAATGTTCCAAGTTTGAAATCCTTTATCCAGTGTTGATTTTCTCCCAAGTGTCACTGGATCTTCTGAATTATGAAGTTGGTAAAGTCAAAAATGGATAATGATGAGACATTATATGTTAATATTATACATTAACATCAGCAACTGAATCTATAAGGAACTATGTCCAAAGCAACTGAACTGCATTATTCAACTGGCTTCATATTTTCACTTTACCAACCTTGAAATTCAGAGCATCGAGTGACTTATAAGCGCAGGACGCAACGCTTTGGCTTTGATACATTTAGCAATACCAGGAAAAACACTATTTCTTTCTATAGGGAAAAACAGCTATAGGGAACAGAAACAGGTCTATTATAATTAATCCAGTCGGTTTGGAAATGTATTAGACCTGTATGTATTGTTAACACATGCTATGGAATGTTCGCTGTGCTCCCATCCTATCAAAAAAACAGGGTATGTTCTAGTAGTACACGTGTATTTTGGAAATCTCAGGTTATCTAGCCTCTATATCTCATGGGAAAATGGATCTGTTATTAACGGTGGCGGAGTTCTAAAGGGATTGGACAAACATATTAAAAGTGTTTTTCCTCTTTCCATCCATCTTCCTTCCATCTCAGCTACTCATTTTTGTAACAGACCCCAAACCTGCTTTTATAGGGTTAGCCCTACTCTAATGGCTTCAATCACTGTTTGGCCCAGATTCACTAAACCCTGGAGAGCTCTGAAATGAATTAAAATAGCTTAAGACCCTGTTGAAACCACAAAATAGGGGACATCAAAGGGGTGGATTTTTCGCGCATTTGTGATAATGCTCACTTCAAAAACGAATCCTCCCTCAGTGTTGGTGTGACCCACCAAGTGCCTGAGTTTTTCTGGGTGAGACACCACGACAACATTCGACTGATGTGCTATCAATTTGACATGTTTGTCGCAAGTGATTTGTTTGCTTCAATTTGCGGCTTCAAAATATTTCCCGAACCAAAGTCACCCACAGTCCTGTTTGTATCAGTGCAGCATCTCAAAGTAGGCTAAGCTCTTGAATTACAGTAGATCCCCAGTTTCCAGATTTTCTGTCATCAAATACAGGTGAATTTGAGCTGATTGAAAATAAAAGGTATGTTTGAACTATCCAGGCTCTGCCCACAAATTAATTAAGAGAGTGCTGACAAAAAACGGGATCTGTTATAACTCTGTGATCTTGGCCTGAAATTAAAACTCATTTTACTTTGTAATAAATTTGATAACCAGCTTTCTGTGAAGCTGATTCCACCTAGCAACAGCTGCTACGAAATAATGCATTTGTGGGCCGAGCATGAATAGGTTGTGTGTGCATGAATATGTTGGAGTAAAATTGGGATGAAGCTTAAGTGTGGTTGGCTGAGTATAAGGCTGGAACGTGGTTTGCTGAAGCTGGGATAAGTGTGGTCTGACAAAGCTGGAGTATAGCTAGTGTGAAATTGGTAAGGATGGAGTAAAGTTCAAGAGAGGTTAGACTGAAGATGGAATGTAGTTGGCTGAGGCTCTACTGAAGCTGGAGTGAAGCTGGAATGAAGTGAATCTGGAGTGAACATGAGTATGGCTGGTGGTGCTTTGGTGCCGCTGTAGTGCCTTGCTGGATTGCAGGATTGCTGGATTGTTTGCTGTTGCAACAGAGCTGAGGGTGGAAGGGAGGAACATATTTCTACCTCGTGCAGGCGTCCAAAACAAACAGCACTACGAGAGCTGGAGCTACTCTCCAAAAGAACCAAAATTCCACAGCAACCATGAAGCCAGGGAATCTTTCTCTCTCTCTCTCTCTTTCTCTCTCTCTCTCTTTCTCTCTCTCTCTCTCTCTTTCTCTCTCTCTCTCTCTCTGTCTCTCTCTCACTCTTTCTGTCTCTGTCTGTCTCCCTCTGCTCTTCCACAGACAGATGTTTGTTAGTGGTTGGCCCTTTGAACAGATGTGTTCCTTACTTGGTGTGTGCCGGTTCTGAAGTGCAGAAAAAAAGCATGCGTTGGTGTTTGCTCCAAAACTCCAAAACACAACAGAAAAGAACATAAACAACTTGGAAAGTGAAATGTGCTCTCGCTCATGTTTTGAAGACGCTAATAGCTCTATTAGCCGCATAAAGCCCACAGCACGTCTGCAAACAGGTTCATTCACTAATCCTCGCTAAACATCTGTTCCACGAGAGGCAGAACGGAGGGACAGAAAGAAGGAGAAAGGAGCTCTGACAGTGTTTTTCCAGGTGATGTTCACATCATGGAGATAGACAGTGGGAGGGAGAGTGAGTAGAGGAGGAAGGAGAGAATGACCGGTGAGTGTGGGAGGTAAAAAAAAAAGAACAAAAACAGCCATGTCCTCTCTCTCTCTCTCTCTCTCTCTCTCTCTCAGAGCCCAGCTGTGCCTCTCCATTCTGCCACATCAGGAGCTAATAAACATGACACACACACATACATACACACACACTCCCCACAGTAATTTCTCCTTGTGTGTTTGTGCAGCTGCTGAAATGACTTCACTCTGTGGTGTGTATGTGTGTTTGTGAGTACACATGTTTCATCTTTACTGATCAGTTGTTAGTGAGTAGTTGCCACCCCTGGCTCTACACTGGCCTGACAACCAGACATAGCTGAGCCTAATTGCATGAGTGCCTGCACACACACACACACACACCCACACACACACACACACACACACACACTGCTAACCTTAGCCCTCTAATGCTTCCCTGCTCACCTAAGAGACATGAGGCAAAACAGAGTGGGACATGTGGCAAAGCCAATCGATTGGTTTGTCTGTGTGTGTGTGTGTGTGCGCATGTGTATGATTGAGTATGTCATACAGCATTGATCTCCTTATCCAACGCCTTTTCAAAAGAGACTGGGTACATGAATGCATAGTATCTCTCATTCCCTCCCGCTCCCTCTGTCTCTCTCCATCTTTTTACTCCCCCATTCTTACTCTTTCACTTTCTCCCCCTCTTTTTCCGCTCTCTCTCTTTTTGCCCAACTACCTCCCTCTCCGTCTCTCTCCCTCTCCTCCTCCTCAATGTCTCTGTGTCTCTCGTTCTCTGTTAAATTGTTATGACACTCAAGCACTTCAGCATCTGCTGCAAAAATATTCCTTTTTAATGACTAATGAACATGAGGATAGATTTCTCCCTTGGCAGGTTATTAACATTTGACACGTTGGCGGCTGCGGCTGGTGCTGCGCTATAGACGCTTTTCTCTCTCTCTGCATTGGTATGCAGCTATTGCCTGTGCCCAGGGTCTTCATGCATTAATTCACACCATCAAATCCCCCTTCATACAGATTATTACACTCTTCTGTAACTAAGGAGATTATTCTTGTTTTGGAAGTTCACTTCAGTGTGTGTGTGTGTGTGTGTGTGTGTGTGTGGATGTGTATATGTGCATGTGTGTAGGGGCTTGGAGTGTGGTCCATATTATTAGCACTTAAAAGAGTGCAGCGATTTTCGTCATCATTGCCTGCATGAATTGCAGAGAGATTTGCGCTCTTTTCCGTCTATGATGTACCGTAATAGTGGAGATTAGGATGCTGAGTGTAAGAAGTAAATGCCATTCAAAGTCCAGCCACAGTCTGAATAGTGTGATCTGCAGACTCCATACATATTCATAATGCTATTCTCGCCTCAACTGCAAACAGGTTCATTTACACTTGAACCCAGCCACAGTGGCATTTCTCACAATAAGCAAACAATAAACGCAGCTAAACATTATCTATAAAACCCATTTATAAATTACCTGTAAACTTTGAAAAGCATTCAGCATAAACTGTAAATGTACAAATAAAGCAGTATGGGTTAAGGCTTAACTTCTTTAAAAGTGGGACCCACAGCAAGGCTCTTAAAAGGGGCCCTGTCATGTAAAATTGAAAAAGGATAGTTTGATGTACTACACCAATAATGTAAAGGGTTTCAAAATGTACCATTTACTCCCTCAGACCAAATAACCCATATGCTATTGGGGCCGACAGTTTTGAACGCAACATAGTTCTGATGTCACAACCATGAGCATATTTACATATTACCACTCAAGAGTGAGGAACACATCTACCTTATAACAAGTCACTGTTAGGGAGAACCACACACGTACCTTACTACGTACAGATAGACCTACACTGAAGACATTCTGTAGCTCATGCGTCCTTAGAATGTCCTATTCTCTATGTTTTTTAATGACAAATATTGATTGTGTACAAGCAGAGATGATATAGTTATATTCTAAACTGTGTTGATGTCCTTTGTTCAATATGAAGAGGCAGTGACCTGTGAACAGGGGGTGCCTAATGAGCATGTAGAGGATGAGCAGAGGGTGATAGTGGCTTGATGAAAAGGTGTAGAGCAGTGCTGGAGGGGCTTAGGCAGTCAATAATGTGTTCTCCCTGATGCTGGAGAACAGGCCAGTGAGATTGCAGCAGACTGGAGAAATCAAAAGCCTACAGTGTGTGCTGTTCAGAGACCCACAATCAATAACCAGCTCCTCTTCTGCCCCCTCAAGGACATGTTAATACACACACACACACACACACACACACACACACAGAGGGTCACAGTACACACAGACACCCTGGGTCTACATGGCGCCATTTTATGAGCGCTTTAATTGCTGTGACGTGTTGTGGGGAAAGCTACCAGGAGAGAGGCAGAAGATTTATTAACAGAGAGAAAGAGAGCAAGTGAGGTTGAGAGCGTGAGAGAGAGACAGGATGAGGGGGTGGGGGTGTGAAGAAGAGTTGGGAAGACCCACCAGTAGAGTTTGAAAGAAGGCATCCCTTATGTGTGCGGTTTTATATATAACCCTTTTAATATAATTCTATAAAACCATTTAAAAGGTTCCACTATAAAGCCAGAGAACCCTTTTTTTGCTAAGAGAACGAGGGATTGAAGCAGTTGAGATGAGAGAATGGGAGAGATAGCGTGCAGTAAAGGATTTAAGAAAGGTACACCACAAAATCAAACATATCATCGCTGTCATGACACCTTTTAAAAACAGCAGCCCCATTGCTCCAGAATGACTTGAATATTCATACGTCCCTTAAACGCCATGTTCACAAATCAATAAACACATTAACCCTCTTTTATATGTCAGCATCTTAAAGATGGTATGGTGCTTATTCACTCCATTGCAAAATGTGTAAGGAGCGCTGGCGTGCCGAGTGAATGACTAGACAGATACCAGGTTAACAGATGAGTCAGCCTGATAGCTCAGTTATGTGTTCCAGTTTAGCCTTCACTTAGCGTTTAGCTTTCATTTTCTCCAACGCGAACACAGAGAGTGACTGTAGTGAATCCAGGGTGACAACCCATATTAGCCTTATTTATCCATGACCTAAGATTAGGAAGAGACTGTATATGTTAAGCTGGTGCTTGAAAATTATTCATAATATATACTGACCCTTTCACATGTATATCTTCAACTCCAAGAGCAAGATGAATCTGTTCAGGAAGAAACCCGACTTAGATTCCCTGGGCTTTAAGAGGTTAACGTATTTCCTGGCCTTGTACAGATTTCCAAGGTAATAGTTTTTGTCACGACGGCGATGATATATAAGTTATGAATGGTGGAAGTCTCTCTTTGTCTTTCCTTTCTCGCTCTCTCTCACTCTCTCTCTTTCTCTGTGTCTCTCTTTGACATGCATTAATCTGAGCAGTGTATCCACTTCAGGACATTATACTCTCTTGCTACATACATATACTTAATACAGTTTTTACAGAGAGAGGAAAAGAGAGGGAGAGAGTGCGAGATTGCTTTCCTTCTGTGCGACTGTCTCCTTAAGCTTCCATTATTATCCATCACAGACACTTTCTGTTTGTCAGACTCCCTCATCACACACATGCACACACGCGCACACACCCATATTAGCTAAAAGAGGGCTAACTGCTTTTAGAGCATGCCTGAGAGAAAACACATTTCTTCTCACATAATATCACATATCGCATAATTCTCTCACCCACGTAATGAGAGAGAGGGGAAGAGAAAGAGAGCATGTGTGTGTGTGTGTGTGTGTGTGTGTGTGTGATGTGTGTGGAGGGGGGGTGGTCAAGGTAGACACATTCCCTTGTTGTCTTGATCTAAACAGCTTTCTTTATCAAGGCACATCCCTACTCATCCATGGGTTAAACACACATACACACACACATACATAGACCCACAAGGAGGAGGGGGGTGGTCTGTATAATCAGGGTGGAGAGACAGCGAGAGCGAGAGAGAAAGAGAGAGAGTGGGAGGGAGAGAGGCCTTGAAGTTGTATTGCCGTGGTGGTGTGTGGAAGTGGAGCTGGTGGACTGGAGCAAGGTCGGAGGATTCATTTAAAACTGACAGCCGCAGCAGCAGAGCTCCACATGAATATTTATACTGCTTTAACAACCAGCCCGGCTCCACACCAAGCCCGGCAAACCCTACTGTACAAGACTGTGTGGGTTTCATGACAAACGCGAGCCGTTTGTGCTCTGTCTCAGTGTTTGACCTCTCTTCAGATATGATATGAGATCACTCACTCACACCACGGTGGCACTTTTCTCATCCAATAAAAATCTAAAAAAAAAAAAAAACAACCTCTCTCTATATATCTGTTTCTTTCTCTCTCTCCCTCTACCTTCCTCTCTGTCTCTCTCTCTCTCTCCCCTCCATATTTTTCTCTCTTTCTCTCTCCCACCTCTGTCTCCTATCTTATCCCTCCCTCTGTCTTCCCCTCTCTCTCCTTCTCCTCTCCTCACACTTGTCTCTCTTTCTTTCTTAAACATTCACTTTTCACTTGCCCCTTCTATGTCTTGTCCTTTGTTGTCCTTTGTTTGACTCCTTGTACTGTGTGTGTGTGTGTGTGTGTGTGTGTCGCCCTCCATTCCTCAGAATTTCCCTCCGCTCGTCACCTCTCTCTCTCTGTCAGTACCCTGCCCTCTTCTCGCCCCTTCTTTTTAAACACACACACACACACACACA